>CANYCX012174700.1:0-18247 GCA_948193385.1 Breynia disticha f. nivosa | reverse complement strand
GATTTCTGTACCGATCCGGATTTGTTTGTACCAAACCGAATTTCCCGAATATCCGAACTGTTTTGTACCGAAAATTGGTACAAGACGGGACGGAGATTTTATTTTAACAAAACAAAACGGATCCTTCAAAATTAAAATTCCCGAAGTTTGGGACGGGACAAAGATTTACATATTCCCGATCCGAACTGTACCGTGAGCAGCCCTACTTAATATAGAGGTTGAAAGGTCAAGTAGAAATGGTGAAGATAAATGATTAAGATTACATCATAAGACCTAAAAATGAACGTCGGAAAATTTAATTTTTGAAAAAAGGTGTATATTCAGTGAGTCATCAAATTGCTTTTGGTTTCGGGTTGAAACTAGACTAAAGGCCTCAGCCAGCTGAAGCTTCAAGCCCTCACTCTGATTTTCTCAAATACTATGCTTACTTTATTGTAAATTGTTGATGTTTACCTAATTTTCCCCTTTGTTGCTACGGGTTGGTGCCTTTTTAAGCTTTTGGCCTCTACTCACGAGTCGCAAACTTGTATCATTGTAAAAAGAACGAACAAAACGTTGAAATGGAATCAAATGTTTTCTGGCATACACTTACGAAGGAAAGTACAATAAATACCACATTTTCCCGATGGGTTGCAGCTGCCTATATGCTGTCCGTAGTTTCCTAGAAAGTATCTCTTCAATCAATCAGTGTTTTGGCGATACTCGACACCCAACAATCTTCACTTCATCAACATAAAGAGCAGAATGACAAAATGCTTATGTATGTTGCAAACAATAAGCGGATAGCATGCAGCAAATCTTGGCATCTTTGTTGCATGTAGCACAACTGACATAGTTTCATACAGTTCTCAGTCACGTCATGTAAATTTAGAACTGTAACTGATTTACGTTTGATGTTACTATTACTTTTGCTTTAACATTCTTTTGACTGTCAATTAAGGTTGAATTCCCACGTGGTATGTGAGGTTTAAAAGTTAAGAAGATGAAAGAAGAGAAAAGATTTTAATATGTTGTGCGAACTGTAAAATAGATTTGCTTTGCTTTATTTTTATAGGATTCAGGTTCTGTTTGGTGTTGACGTAGAAAGTATGTTGAGGTTATAGAACGGAGTTTTATGAGCTTGATTAATTAAAAAAGATTGTAGTAGAAAAACTTAATTATATAACAAAATAGAGTTTTAAAAAAATTAAAAATTATTTTTTCTAATGACATCTACAATCATATTTAATTAACCAATTTATTGAAATTTATAGACATTCTTAGGTTATAATCGATGACATAATTGAGAAGAAAGACATGGAAATAGATGCATTGGTATCTAAAATTCAGTAAGATCGAGTTATATATCAATCCATTGCCTGGATCCATCAATCAAGCCAGGACTCAATCTAAACATTAGAATACAAAACTCCACTTGATTAATAGCACCATCTCCATCCAGATCACCTTCCATCATCATGCACACAATCTCATCATCCCTCATGTCATTCAACCCCAACAGCACACTGTTCCTCTTCAAGCTCTCAAACGTTATCACACCCTTTTCGCCGTCCATCAACAGCCGGAATCCGGTACATAGCTCTCCTATGAACCCTTCTGCTCCTAGTGTTTCCATCATTGATGGAAAATGGTCTTGGAAATCAAATGCGTCGTGATGATAAAATGCCATTTTCTTCCACCAACATAACAAGAATACAATGGCTTAAAAGAGTTATATAACTCACCTAAAAACGAGGAATTAAGGTTATGGAGTGAGGATATGGTGGATATGGAGAGAGAAGAGGGGTTTATAAAGAGAAAGGAAGAGGGAAGTGTGGTCTTCTAGGAAGGAGGAAGGAGGCACGGCCATTACTATTGTCTAGTAGGGTACAAGACAGATACACAAAAGAGGAGATAAATTTTATATGGCCATAATAGAAGGTGTAAGCTTCCTTCGACAACTTTTTTTTTTTCTTGGTATGAAAGCTTGTTCGAGGAAGTTGCATGGGATCACAGGTTCTGTAGGTGAGATCCTTGATAAAATAAACTATTCATTGGTGAGAACAACAGGAATATAGAGGTAGTGTTGGATGTTTATTAAGTGACTAGTATTCGCATTTTCAAGAGTAAAGGGAGTCAATCAGCATACTAATGATATGAGGTTGACTTGACTCCGTAACAATATTAGGAGAGGTATATAGACTTTGACTTACTAGTTCGTCATGTCGCTCTAAGACTCATTATTCTTTATTCGTGGACTAATTCGACTCTTTTCTTAAAATTTTGTAGCTAAAATTTTATTCTTTAACCAAAAAAGAGTATCCCGATACCGTACATTGGAGGTACCTTACCTAAGCATGCTTCATGGTTATTGTAGGAAGCTTCTCATGTAAATAAAAGAAATTATATATATATATATATATATATATATTATTTATTGTTTAAAATTTTTTTTATATTTATTAAAATATTTGTATATTCTCAATACAAATTTATTTATCTAAATACTTATATATTGCTTAATTAAAATAGTTGTTAAATAAAGATAATATTGTAAAACACATAATAACTACTATTTATAGCTACTTAATTACTAATTTTTTAAATCCTTGTGCCGTAATGTGTTGGGTTAAATTTTGCAGTGACCATAACTCTCGTGCTTAGTGCTACTTTTGAGTTTGGAACCCTGAGCAAAATGTCAATGATAAGCTGGAGGAGAGTGAGGATGACATCAAGTTAGCATTCCCAATAGTGTATTTAAGTAATTTTTGTTCAAATTTAATTACTTCAACAGACTCTCATTTTCTGGATCCTTAGCCTCATTTTAGTAGGAGACAAGAAGGAGTTCCCTATATATTTGAAGTAAAAAAATGACTCCTAAATACTTTCTTTTATTTAAAGAGTCTAATATAAACATAAATTATTAGGAGGTTAGATTTATTTAAAGAGTGAATAAAAATTGATAAACTATGGAGTATATCGAGGAGACTTTTGGAAATGCTCATGTCCTAGACGAGACACGTGCTACAATGACCGCGGCAAAGAGTCGTGATCCCGCGAGTATAAGCTAACTAAAAAATGTCCTCAGTTTAGATTGCAAGTTGCAACTTGCAAGTTGCAACTTGCCTGTATAAAGTTAAAATCGCTAGTAATTGCTGGTCCGTCATACCAAAAAAGTATGATTTTACAAAAACTTTTTCCTAGGAACTGAAAAGTGAGTTCACTATATTCAATCAATATCCATCATGCATGCTATACAACTGTGCACAATGATATGATTTTTCGCACTAATGTCCTTAATCCGAAATGTAGACCTCCTAAACTGAAAAATATATAACTGAAAGTGATCTTTAATTTAAATTCATTCATGTACAACACAACAAAATGATCATGGAGACTACGTATTCGTAAACATATTTTAATGATTGAAACTTCAGACATGTTTATCATGGCATTAATAAACATTCCACCAAGCTCCAACAATGGGGAAGTTTCACTGCAATTTCCTTATTTTGCCGCTTACGTGTTTCATTTTCCTCATGCATGATTAGTTGGAGATACAAAGAGCCTTATTTTGAAATGATGTAAAGTTTTTGGGAAGATGAAGAAGTTGCCCCTCGGAGTGAGAGCCCTCTTCAGGTTTGTAATGCTTTCTCTTTCAAATATTACATTGGATAATTGGTGGGTTGGTTATGCTCATTTGGTGGTTTCATACTCGGATCTTTTTGGATAATAGTGTTGTTGTTACTGCTATGGTGAGATAGTATGGAATTGATCGTAACAATGATGGGAAAAGGTGATTAGGATTGAATGAGCAAAATTTATTAGAAGTATGATTCTGATATCTCAAATATGCACATTGTTTAAGGAACTTCTAATTCTTCGGACATGGCTGTAAACGAGCCGAGCCGAATTTTGAATTTTCCAAGTTCAGCTTGTTTAAATTTCACGAGTATGAATTTGAACCGAGCTTTCTTGTCAAAACTTAAAATTTTGTTCAAGCTCGGTTCATTTAAAGCTCGCAAGCTAACAAGCATGTTCACGAGCTTGTCAAGCTCGGTTCATTTAAAGCTCGAGAGAGCCGCTGGATGCGAGAGAGTGACAACGACAAGCGACAAGTTTAGAAATCTATAACAGTGGTCGTGAGAGTTGAGAGGTGGAGAGTAATCTGATGGTGATTTAAAAATTAGGGTTTGATAGTTGACGACTATCTGATAGCATCATTTTGTTAAAAAAAATTGAAATTAGGATCAAGTTAGATAAATTAGTTTCAAAAGTACGTTGTTTTATATAAAGTTATGTAATTTTACACTAACATATTGTAATTTAAACACTATAATTAGTAATGACATAAAAATTAATTTTTAGAGTAATTCACCTAAAAAAATTAACTTATTTGACATTGAAATTCATTATTTAAATAAAAATTTGTGGTTATCGTTGTATGTACTTAAAATAATTTAACATTGTTTATGACTTCATATTGTATACATCTTTATAGTAATAAAATTTACCTTGTATGCACGTTGTACACCTAAATTTGATACATCTTTGTGCAATTTACGAGTTTGTTCACAAGTATATGTTCACTAGCCTAAAACGAACTTCTTAAACAAGTATGTTCACAAACTTATGAGCCGAGTGCTTGAATGTTCAAGCTCGACTTGTTTATTTAAAAAGATCTGAAATTTTATTCAACCTCGGATAATTAACGAACTTTAAACGAACTAAATGTCGAGTTATTCATGAACAACTCGGCTCATTTACAACCCTATCTCCAGGGTGGTTGGTTGCATAATAATAAAAATTCTATTGTTCAATCTTTTATGGAAAGGATTGATTTTTTCCAATTCCCTCCACCTTAATCCTTAATAATTTATGCTGGAATATAGTCTTTTATTCAAAGGTGTTATAGCCATATACTTATTAGGCTACACTAAAGGTCCAAATACAACAAAAATCTATGGTAAGAGACTAATAAAAGGGCACACAAAGTCCAAGACGACTTTGAAATGTTTAATCTTAAATTTAAAATTAAATTTAAATAAAAATCAAAGATAAAAATATTACAATCATTGTTATCATCAGTTGTCTATAAATAGACTTCTCATTTCTCATTAAAGGTATGCTCTAAAATCCATACTCTAACTTTGTCAAAATGATTACTTATTTTTATCAAAAAAAAATGATTACTTATTTCTCCATCTATTGATTTAAGCATCATAGTGTAATTGAGAGATCTAATCCTTTACTATTTGAATTTCAATTTTTTTTGCAGATCATATTGAAGGAGTAAGGATACAACTGGACGAGATTATACTAAGGTGTCTCGATGCTTCAACAATAGAATATACGAATTTTTTATAAATTTTTTAAAAGTGATACAACTTTTTTTTATACTTTAACAAATAAAATAAAATCTCTTAAAATTAATTAAATAATTTGAGAGGGGTAAAGGTATGATAATGAAGCTATTATGAAAGGAAAACAATAAAATGTACAAATAAGATTATTAAACATTAATCTTAGTGTATTTTATGCACCTTGTCGTTGTCACAGTTTTAATCTAGCTCTTTGTGATATGTTTAATTCATGTGCTACTGTTATTATATTTTTTGGTGTATTACAACACATTTACTCATTGTTTGTTTCATCTACAAAATGTTGGAAAAATTTACTGTAACATATATCAAATTTGACCCTCAAAATTTTATCACAAATACGTTGAGAAAGTCTTATTGAAAGTATCAAGACTATTAGATTTCAAGCAGTATAAATAAGAGATGCCTTAAATCAATTGGCTGAAACAAGTGAAAATCCTAAAACAAAATGTGAAGCTATTTCGCTTGCAACATATGAAATTGAAAATTTTGAATTCTTAAAAATATTTGGCATGAAATGTTATTTGCAGTTAGTATAATTTAAGTATTTATAAAATAGAGAATGAATATACGTGTCGAAATAGAATAACTAAAGGATCATATTTCTTTTTTTTTAAAAAAATAGAAGAAATAGATTTACAATTTTTATGATTTCTTCTAAAGAAATTGCTAAACAAATTAACATTATACCAAAATTTAGGGAAAATGCTCAATAAAAGAGAAAAACAATTTGATAAAAATCTAAATAATAAGACAAACTTGTCAAATGAAGAATCTTTTAGAATTAATTGTTTTACATATTTAGTAATCATGTAATTTCTTCTTTCTAGAGTAAATTTAAAAATTTTAAGATATATGAAAATAATTTTAATTTCTTTTGTAATGTAAAAAAATTAAAATCTCTTGATGATGATAATTTAAAAAAAAATTAGTTAAATTTCAAAATTTTTTTGAAACATGGTACAAATGTTGATAATGGCGGTATAGATTTATTTTATGAGTTAAAAATCTCAAGAAATGTCATAATTATAGAAATTGAAACACCAATTACCATATTAGATTTCATTAAGCAAAGAAATTCTTTTTCAAATGCATGGATAGCATATCAAATAACATTGACTATTCCTGTAGCTGTAGCTTTCGTTAAAAGAAGTTTTCAAAATTACAATTAATTAAATTTTATTTACCTTCAACTATGTGCAAATAAAATTTGACAATTTTATTAGTTGAAAAAATTAATATATAAATTTAAATACAAAGAAAATTAGTGATCTTGACAATCAAAAAGTAAAAAATAATTATTAAATAAAAAATTTAATGTATAAAAATATTTGCAAAAAGATTTAATTTTTTTAACTCTACTTTATAATTATATAACCGAACCCAGTTCAAATTAAAGAAAAAAAAATATAACGTTTAAGCATAAAAAATTTATATTATTTATTATACTAAAACTTCAAACTAAGTGAAGAAGATCAGCAAAGAAAAGGAATGTGCATGACAAAAAGCAAAACGTGATTTGCATGAAAGCAAAAGAAAACAAAAATAAAAGCCTTTTTTGTCTTCGTTTGGATAAAAACAAATATAAAACTATGATTATTCGCCTTAATCAACACATAGGATGGGCCACAAGTTATAAAATAATTGAATTTGAAGAGGCTAATCCTTTCATAAACATTCAATCACGTTTTTAAATGATCCGAGCTGAATTTTAGAGTATTCGAGCTCGATTTGTTTAAAATTTTATGAATTAAAGCTCGAACCGAATTTTTTTATTGAATTCAAAATTTTATTCACGAGTATGCTTGTTTAAAGTCACAAGCTAATGTGCATGTTCACGAGTTTTTCGAGCTTTACTAAACAAAAATTAAAATATAATTTTATTTAGTGTAAAATTAAAACTTAACACATTTATTTAATATTAATAATATTTTTTATTTTTATATAATAAAATTATTATTTTTAATTAATATAATAAAATTTATTATATATTTTATCAAAATATAATTTTATTTTGATAATAATTTATTTTTAAATAAATTATACGTATATTTAAAATATAAAGAAAATATGAATTACTAATATAAAAAAATCAAATATGTAATTGAATTTATTCATGAATGTTAAACGAGCATGCTTAATTGTACACAAATTGAGTTCAAACGAACTTTTACCAAACTCGAACTCAAATAACTCGCTAGCAGCCTGACTCGTTTACACCATTAATCACGTTAAAGATTTAACCTACCCTATCGTACCCCCTCAATCAACTCGCTAATTGAACAGAATAGTATAATTTTGATGAAGGCCTCACATAAAAAAAAAACTAATGTTAAAGAGAAACCAATAAAAGAGTCCATTGAGTCTCAGATAAAGTTCAAATAGTTTTTACAATCAAATATTCAATTTTAAATTTATAATCAAATTTTAACAAAATTCACAGGTAATAAATATCATCACATTTAAAATAAATAAAAAATATTATTCAGAATGTGCTAATATTTATTAGCTTTGAATTCAGCACATTTTAACAAAAGTTATATTGAATAAATATTAAGAATTCATTAGTTCAACAGAAGTTTATCATCCATTTCTATTATAAAACAATAATGTGAATGAATGTTACAATGAGAAAATAATGACAAAAACTAAAATGACACATTTAGTTTAAAGTCGGATGATATTTGGTTCATAAGTTCAATCTAAAGGCTTAAGCAGACTACAAGTATCACAAGTTTCGTACAGAGTTGTTATCATTTGGTTTAATATGAACAATTACATATCCACACAAAGTTGTGTGTATATCACAAATCTAGTGGAAGTTAAGTTATTTGGTTTGATCTCATAAGGTAGGACCAGTTGAAAATAAACAGTTACAGATCACATTATATAAAATTTTCATGATACATATTCACACTTGATCCAAGTCATTTAATTATGTTAACACACGTGATTATGTAATGTTTAGTTGTGCCTTATGTGTTGCGACCAAAGTCCCCTTGATTCTCGTGCTAATGGACATAATTAGTTTAAAATGATGAACTAAGTATTACAATGTTCGAACAACTCCAGTTTAATAGCGATATACATGCCATTATATTAAGTTTATATATGAACAATGTTGTTTTGTCCAAGTGGGAGATTGTTAGATTTATGAACATACAACATGTGTATTATATATATTAATGCATTTGGGCGTGTAGACGCACATGCATTGTGAAAATTAATCTCATGTTAATCACTATAATAAAGTTTAATAGCTCTATTAAAGTATCTATTTAATACAATATGAGTGTGTCATTTTATAATAAGTGTGATCATATTTTAATGTGTAAAATTCAGGTATATGCTATTTTATGATGTGCATAATTTGCAATTATACCAACTACATATAATGAGACTTGATCCCTAATTAAACACACTAAAACGTAAGTAGACGTACTTTTCCAATGAAGAGACATATCTTTTCAGAAGTAACATTTTACTTCTATAAAAGGATCTCATCATTCCTTTATAGTTACTTGACATGTGGATCAATTAGAAGATCTCTATATCCGGACCTTCGACAGATCAAGAATCATAAATTTCAGATATGCTTTTGCTTACTGTATTTCTTTTGTTTGCCATCAATTTCTAAGTAAATATATGGTCTTATTCTTTGGTTTATGGAATCTCAATTCCTACAACAAAACAAAGGATACGCTTTGCCTCAACCTGAAAAGCCAGGATTTTCATGGAAAGAAGCTCCATTATGGATGCATAATCAAACAGCCAAGAAAATCAAGAAAATCAAGAAAATCGTATAGCTAATTCTGCAACCAGAAGTCTGCTTGAAGCTAGGTAAAGTTATACATACAAAATGCCTGCACAGATGGACCTTTGAGGAAAACTTTTTCTCATGCATTTCACTGGTATATATACAACACACAGAAACCTATCTATGGAAAATATACAGAACTATAAAGCTGTAATATTTACTGAATCAACTATATTAGAAATTATATCTATTGATAAACAGAGTATTTACAATGGAGTGAAGAATCAAAGTTTTTATTCTTCCTAACTCTCCTCATATTGGAGCATAGATATCGTATATAACAACCTTGGTTAATCATATATGGAACTTCTCACTCATGAACATGAGTCATAAAGTCAGCCAGTTGATCTTAACTCTTTGCATGAGGAATTTCTATTTTGCCAAAATCAAGATTATCTATAACATAGTTCCTATCTAGTTCCACATGTTTAGTTCGATCATACTGGACTGAATTATTAGCGACCTCGAAGCTACCATACTGTCGCATAACAACACCATTGGGCCAAAACCATCCATTAATGTCTTACTTGGTTAATGATTTTACATGGTATTGTCTACGTTCACCAAAATTCTGACAAATTCTTCACAGGGATCTTAAAGCCAGTGACATATTACCTGACCGGAACCTCAACTTCAAATTTCAGATTTTGGTTAATTTTCTGTGATGATGAAAAAGAAGGAAAAACAAACATAATTGTCAGAACATAGGTAAGTTTCGAATCACCACGGCCTTCTAGGACATGTGAGTGACAAAATCATCTGAAGCTTCTAAACCATTTGAAATTGAATCTTCACGTTTATCAATAAATGAATGCAGTTTTATACTGTGATATTTCAGGCATGGTTGCTCTGGACAGAAAGCAGGGCGTTGGAGCTAAAGGATACATGCATGTTGGACTAATTTGTGTCAAGAACTTGCAGAAGACAGGCCAGCAGTGCCATCTGTAGCTTCCATGTTGGATAATGAAGGATATGCATTGCCTCAACCTAAAAGAAACCTGGATTTTTCATGGAAAGAACTTCAATTGTGGATGCAATATCCCACAACAAAGAAAATTTCACTAGTAATTCTGTGCCAGTAACTCTGACAGATACAAAGAACTGCAGAAGCAAGAAAAAAATGGTTATCTTTCACTTAAAAGTATCTTTAATCCCAAAGTCCACAGAACTTCCACTATTATCCCACCATTAACGCATCAACAGTTTCTCCTCTTAATTTTTCTCTAACAACTCAAAGTCTAGCAACTCAAAGTCACAACAAGAGTAATAATTCCAACCTAATCAGTATTTCACCTTTTTTTATTACATCTCAAATACACGGTCTAAATTTAATCTATAAAAAAAGTCTAGATCAAACGTTAAAACAAAAAATAAAAAAAAAATACGATGATGCATAATTTATGAAGATATCTGCACATATGCACTAGGGTTTTTTTCTTCACGTTGTAAATGAAAAATGAGATCAGGAAAATTCCTATCATAGTCATAATCAGTTAAATGTTTATTTCTTTGTATATTATACTGAAATTAGAACTTAATTATTTGATTTTAATATGCATAAATATCATAATCCAAATAGATGAAGTTATCAATAACTGATTTACATTCCTCACCTAAAAAACAATTATCAGATTAAATTATTAATGAATCTCAGAAGCATAATTACTCCAGGAAAACGTAGATCTGATGCAAAAAGATAATCCATGTGTTGCAAAAAGCTAGATGACTGAGTCAAGTTGCCTGTCATATTCGATCATTGTTCACAAGAAACCACAAAACATGAGTCCGAAATTGTTGAATTTTAACATGAGGACTGACTATCTGATTTAATAAAATTTTACAGATTATGTAAAATAAAGATTACTTTAGGTTGAA
This sequence comes from Breynia disticha f. nivosa, assembly GCA_948193385.1. NCBI lineage: Eukaryota > Viridiplantae > Streptophyta > Magnoliopsida > Malpighiales > Phyllanthaceae > Breynia > Breynia disticha. Next base: position 7,195 of record CANYCX012174700.1, on the reverse strand, counting down.
AAAATCAAATGTTCACATTTATTTTTACGGTATGTAATGGTGATAGTTTGTTGCCTCATCGAGCCTCTTTTTAAGAGCACTCATAGTAAAAGTGCCTCCTAAAATTGTTTCCTACATCATTTTCTTCTAGAAATCCAGTCAAAAAGTATGGATTGACTGAAGTGAGCAAATCTGTCATAAGGAAAAGAAAAACAGAAAATAAATTAATAATTGACAAAACATCTCATCAATGCATCATTTGGTTCACAGAAATTAAGTTGTGAGACTGGTTGAGATGAGGTGACGTTTTTTCATTTCAGTCAGTCAACTGCAGGCACAGACCGGCATTCAAACCTGCCCTCCAAGATGGATTTGGTTTCGTAAAGAAAGCATGAAAGAAAAAGTTCCACACTTAAATGTCGTTTTCAATTTACCATTTGGTGATTATAGAACCTATCAAGTTGGACTTTTAAGCTCTAATCTATACACACTAAAAGGTTTACCTGTTCTGAGTCATACAGAACAGGATATGGAGAACCAGCAGGTCTTCATACTCTTTTATCTTCTGATAAAACTGTCAATCTTTCAGGTTTTGTTAGCAGCTGATACTATAAACTCTTTGCAACCGCTTAGTGATGGAAAGACGATAGTTTCTTCACGACAAACATTCCAGTTAGGTTTCTTCTCTCCTAGAAACTCTAAGAACAGGTACCTTGGGATATGGTATGTGAAGATTCCAGACACAATTGTATGGGTTGCAAACAGAAACAGCCCGATCACGAATGCGTCTGGAGTTTTAAACATTTCTAGTGATGGGAACCTTGTCATTCTTGATCAGTCTAAGAGTGTTATTTGGTCAACAAATGTCTCTATGGCAGTAGAGAATCCAGTGGCACAACTTCTGGATTCTGGGAACTTCGTTCTCAAGAACAACATTAGCTCTAATTCTGGAAACTATTATTGGCAGAGCTTTGATTACCCTTCAGATACACTATTAGCAGGGATGAAACTGGGATGGAACTTAAAGATCGGACTACAGCGCTATTTGACTTCATGGAGAACTGATAACGATCCATCCCTTGGAAACTATACTTACAAGCTTGACATTAATCCATTGCCTCAACTAATTACTCGTCAAGGATCTGTCAAATTCGCTCGGATCGGACCATGGAATGGAGCTTTCTTTATAGGTCTGCCTAAGGTTCCCTATACAGTAATCAAATCAACTACTATCGATTATGAGGATGAGATTGCCTACACGTATGAGACTGTGAGCACTTCTGTGATTACAATTCTAACACTGAATCAATCAGGCATTCTGGAACGTCGCGTATGGAACAACTCTACAGGATGGGTATCTATAAACTTAGGTCCATCTGATCAATGTGACAGGTATGGGAAATGTGGAGCTAATGGTAAATGCAACACACACAATGAAACTGTTTGTGAGTGCTTGAAGGGGTATGTTCCAAAATCAGGTCAAGAGTGGGAAGCACACAATTGGACAAGTGGATGTGTCAGAAGAAAGCCATTTGAGTGCCAGAAACCTCCAGTTTTCTTCAGGCTAGAAAATTTAAAATTGCCAGATTTACTGGAGTTTCAGGTGAACTACACCATTAATCTAGCAGCATGTAACGCATCATGTGCAGATAACTGCTCTTGCACAGCTTACTCTTATTCAAATCCAAGTGAAGGAGGTTCTGGTTGCTTCATGTGGTTTGGTGACATGGTGGATACCAATGTGCTTACAGATGAATTCCGGGGGCAGGATCTTTATATCAGAATATCAGCCTCTGATTTAGGTTTGCTCTGTCTTACATTTCTGTTTACTTTGTTAACTTTTCATGGGAGAAACTATGTTGTTTGCATAAAAAATATGTTCAATATTCAAATATCTGAATTGGAACGAGGAAATATACGGCAAGTGTCAAATTTTAATACTTAGTAAGAAGTACTTGGGAAGCAAAGAGAAGAATTACCTGGAGGCTGAAGATGATCACTCTTTTGTTTTTTGGTGTAGAAGTTCTTAACAATTCTTCTAACAAAATACGCCTGCACTATGTCGTCCTGATTGCAATTGCAACTGTGCTTACCATCTCTCTCATGATTTTACTCTTCTGTATACTCTGGAAAAAGCGACGAAAAAGAGGTAGTTCATTTGTACAACCTAGCTGATCTTTTGGGAAAAAAAATAATAATTCCAGAATATTATCTCTAATGGAGTTAATAAATCATACATTCATGTGATAGGCATAAACAGAGATACAGAAGAAATGGAAGTCACAGACAACAATGCACAAGAAATGGAAGTACCTTTATTTGATTTCCATACAATTTCTGCTGCGACCAACAATTTTTCTATGGCAAATGTGATTGGAGAAGGTGGATTTGGTCCTGTGTACAAGGTAATAAACTTTTATAGGAACCCACAGATCTATGACCTTTCTATATTAGCTAAAAATTGTAATTCTTACAATGACAATGTGCAGGGCACTCTTTTGACAGGACAAGAAATAGCAGTTAAAAGGCTTTCAAGTTATTCGCGACAGGGTGTTCATGAGTTCAGGAATGAGGTTCTCTTAATAGTCAAACTTCAACACAGAAATCTTGTTGGGCTCTTGGGTTGCTGCACACAAGCAGAAGAAAAAATGTTAATATATGAGTATTTGCCCAACAAAAGCTTAGATCATTTTATATTTGGTATGGAATTCTTCAATCTTAAACTCCATACTAGTATGGAAGCATGTTATCAATGGCATTAAATGATGACATCATTTAACGGGTTACAAATGATATGCAGATGATGAAAGAAGTTGCTTATTATCCTGGCAAAAGAGATATGTCATCATTTTAGGCATAGCAAGAGGACTTCTGTACCTGCACCAGGACTCTAAACTTCAAATTGTCCATAGAGATCTCAAAGCCAGCAATATTTTACTAGACCGTAACCTGAACCCAAAAATTTCAGATTTTGGTTTAGCAAGGATTCTTGGTGATGATGAGCATGAGGCAAAAACAAAGAGAGTTGCTGGGACATAGTAAGTCATCTAATATCTCTTGTGCCATTTTTATAATCAGCAAGAGCTCATTTTATTCCTTTATGCAGTGGCTACATGTCTCCTGAATATGCTGTGGACGGCAAATTTTCTACGAAGTCTGATGCTTTCAGCTTCGGAGTGCTTCTGTTGGAGATTGTGAGTGGTAAAAGGAACAGAGGGTTTATTGCAACCGACCACCACCATAACCTAGTAGGACATGTAAGTACAATGAATAATATCGCTTCACTGTCAAGTTTTCTACTTATGGTTAACCACAAAGACTTCACTGAATGACTCAGGCATGGATGCGGTGGAATCAAGGCAGGCCCTTGGAAATAATGGATACAGTTTATGCAGACACCTGCATGGAATCGCAGGTTCTACGGTGCATTCATGTAGGGTTGTTATGTGTACAAAAACTTCCTCTAGACAGGCCAACGATGTCATCTGTAGTATTCATGTTGGGAAATGAAGGAGCTATATTACCTCAACCCAAAGAGCCTGGATTCTTCACAGAAAGAAGTTCCATCATGAGTTCATCGTCATCAGAAGCATACACAGGAAATTCATTAACAATATCAACTATGGATGCTAGATGAATACTCACGAAATATATCTGCATGTATGTACTGTAGAATTTTTTTCCTAGCTTGAAATATATCAGCAAATATGTCCTGACAATCTATTTTCCTAACTTAGTATACATAAGAAATTGAATTTCAGAAAGAAAAAAAGGATAACTAACTTTATATTTAGACAGATAGAGTCAACACTGAGGTAATTGGAAATGCAAATGATAGAGGTTTTTTTTGGCCTAAGAGTGTTCGTAGCGGGAACTGTAAGTTGAAATAAATATAAAGTTTTCCAAGGTGAAATTCAGTTTGAACTTTAATTGCAACTAAGCATAACTTATAAAGAATAATGTTCATCAATATTATTAGTCGGTATGAGATGATGTTGCTTCTATAAAGGCAACAACTCCGCAGTGTTCTTAAAAAAGAGATGTGTTCTTCACAGGATTAAAATTGTTTTTCTTTCTTATAGTTAAGGAACTGCTACTATTGATATTCATTTTCCTTTGCTGCCATGGTCTCTCAAACAATGGCAACCAGAGAGTCGAGTAAAAACAGATGTTACTAACCTGCATGAATCAGATTGTCGCACAACTCCGGACAAGGAAGAATTTAAGAATGAAGTGGTAATGATTGCTAAAACTTCAAAGCTGGAATCTAGTAAGGCTATTAGGTTTCTGTATTGATGGAGAAGAAAGGATGTTAATCCATGAGTATATGCCCAACAAACTCTTGGATAACTTTAATTTTGGTCTAATCTGATACTCATACTCTTTCCATTTGAATCACATTATTTTCTCGTGTCTACTGATGATAAGATGCAGCTACATGTGAAATTTTATTTCATGATTCAACAATAATGCTGTTATATTTCAGAGCAGGATAAAAAAAAGCTGCACTAGAATGGCCCAAGTGATTATTATAGAATTGCAAGAGGACTACCGTATCAGCACCAAGACACTAGATTGAGAATCATACACAGGGATCTTAAGTCTAGCAGCATATTATTAGACATTGAGACATTGAGCTGAACCCAAAATTTCAGATTTAGGCATAGCAAGAATATCTGGGAGAGATCAAATGATACTGCTAAGGTAGCACAAACTAGACGAGTTATTGGAACAAGAAAGAGGGTATTGTGAGGAGAATTAAGGTGAAGGGTAAACAAATTATGATTTCGGAGATTAGACTTGTTAAGTGATTTAATTTGAAGGAAGGTGGAGTCAGATCTTTGTATTCCCATGATGATAAGAGCACTCAAAGAGATGATAATGAAGTGAATGAGGGTGATAATGAAAGTGAGAATGAAGGTGAAGATGATGAGAAATTTACCTATGAGGCTGGAAATTTTTTTTTGGGGTAAAATTAGAGTATTTCATTAATATGTGATTTGTACATTGTCTACAACATACGTATTTTCCACTACTTTGTCCAACCGAGCTTTAGCTCATATCTAGCTAAAGAGATTGGAGCAAACTAGTGGAGAATACGAGCCCGTAATACAATACTGTCTCCCCAAATCAATACTATAACTAAGACAATATAGCTATCAACAAGGATACTATCATAGTAGACCATCACATCCATCAAGCTTAACTCTAACTACATCCAATATCTGCCAAAAAACACGATTCCTGTTAACATGTTTCTGACGGAAGATCAACTCATTTCTAGACTGCCAAATGAAGTAGACACTAGCATAGAATAACAATCGTCTTACTCTTGCTATCATAGATTTCCTTTTAGCTTTACGAGAGAAGCTATGCACTTCCCCTCTCCAATCCAAACTCGAAACAGTAAGCTTGCATTTCTCCAATATCATGTGCCATATACTCTGTGAATATGAACATTGAAAAAAGAGGTGGTCTATTGTTTCAGAAACTTCTCTACAGAATACACAACAGTCATCATCAACCAAATGCCATTTACTCAATCTGCTCTTTGTTGCTAGCCTATTTTGCAAGGCCAACCATATAATGAATGAATGTCGAGGAATGTTGTTAGCCCCCCAAACTAAAGCATACCACTGAACTCTATTCCCTTTCGGACGTAAAAAAATTCACGCACTCTTAATTGAAAAGTCTCCATTAGGATTATGTTTCCACTTAATCTCATCTGAAGCTTGTATTGGAATTTGTATCTCTTCAATCATAGAAGCAAGTTGGGGCTCATCACTTGAGAGAGATCTAAGACTCCACCGATGATTTCGAATCACATCCTTAACCTTAGTTTTATTAGAAATACTAGAGTTCCCAATATTAACATCAGGACATAACTCCATAATAGAAGCATCATTTAGCCAAGGGTCACACCAGAATGATATGAACTCACCATTACCAAGCTCATATTTGAAAGAATGAAAGAGGTCAAGTCTGAGTTTTAATAAGTTGCGTCATGACCAGCTACAAGTTAGGGGTTAGGTTATCCCCCAAAAACTCATCTTGCGCAGCTTCTGGGAAATGATCCATGTAGCCTATAAAGATTCCTTCCTGGTTACAATTTTCCACACCTTTTTTGCAAGAGCAGCTTTATTCCAGGAGAGTAGATCTTTAATACCTAAACCACCCTCTTTTTTTGGTTTGCAAACATTGTGCCATGCAACCATATTTTTTGAGCTTTCTTCCTTTTCGGACCATAGAAATGCTCGACATTTTGTATCAACTTCTTCCATGACAGCAGTAGGTAGCATAAACATTGAACACCAATAAACTTGTATGCTCCTAATCACTGAGTTAATTAGTTGTAATCTGCTTGCATAAGAGAGGGTCTTGGTGGTCCATGATGACAATCGAGCAGAAATTCTATCCAAGAGAGGTTGACAGTGTACCTTATTCAATCTAGTTGATATTAGAGGCACACCTAAATACTTCACTGGGAGAGTGCCTTCAGAGAACCTTAACAATTCTAAAATTTGAGCCTTGACTGCTTCATTTGCCCCTGAGAAGAAGATAGAGCTTTTTCTCTCATTGATTTGCATCCCTGTAACCATTGCAAAGTGATTGAGTATTTGAGAGATGATTTGAACCGATTCATAATGCACACCACTAAAAATCATGAGATCATCATCATAACTTAGGTGGGTTATTTTGAGCTCTTTACATTCATGGTGGTAGTTAAAGTTAGCTGGAATAGACTGTTGAAAGCACCTTGTTAAGTATTCCATACACAACACAAACAATAAAGGAGACATTGGGTATCCTTGCCATAAACCTCTCATTCCCTTAAAATACCCCTCTAAAGCCCCATTGATCATTAGTGAGAAAGAACATGTCCTTATGCATACCATCACCCATTTCACAAACTTTAGAGGGAAGCGTAAGCCAAGTAAAATTTCCTCTACACAATCCCAATGAATAGAATCATAAGCTTTCCTCATATCAATCTTCATTGCACAGTCAGAGTGGTTAGAAGACCTGTGATAGTTACATAAGAGCTCATGTGCCAATAACACGTTATCCCCTATATTACGTCCTTGAACAAATGCAGATTGATTGGCATGAACTAGTTTAGGAAGAACAACCCGTAGACGATTTGATAATATCTTTGTAATGATCTTATATATTGTAGAGCAACAAGAAATAGGTCGATAATCAACAATGCTCTGCG
>CANYCX012174088.1:0-13817 GCA_948193385.1 Breynia disticha f. nivosa | reverse complement strand
ACACTTGATTGTATGACAATGTGTTTTGCCATATATAATATGAGAATATGTGTGTATGTATTTTAAAATTTACAAATTTGTATGTTTTTGTGTTTAATGGAGCTTAGTTATGAAGATAATATAATCTTCTTTTTTGTTGACATTACGAGTTATTTTTTTATAGGAAATTTTTTCAATGAAAATGAAGGACGATCAAACATTAAAATATTACTTCGGAACTTTTTTGCAAGCTGTAGATTTTTTAGAGGACCCGTGTATGGCCATTGGAGGAAATAATTTAAGATTGGGAGATGATGTTTCAAGTGGAACGGAAACGGACTACTTGAGTCCAGATGTGTCCACACAGTCCAAAGTATTGAGTCCGGTTGTGACTGAACGTTCAAAGAGACACATCAAGCCTTCTCCAGTAATTAGGTCCGCATTTAAACGGAGGTTTGGTAGTATTGGTGCTTATTTTGGATCGATCTCAAATTTCGAAAATGTTAACATATCATGGTATTTGCTGAACGAATTTTCCAAGAGCCCTTTCCCGTTTACAATTTCTGACATGTGTCCAAACGAGTCTCGAGCGAGGTCAGCAGTATATTCTTGCAATTCTGACATATAACTGATGAGACATTGCTCAATCATTTCATATTCGTTAGAACTTTCTTCATCATTAGATGTTGTGTTGCATTTGCTAGTGCTATAATTCCCGTTTTTTCTCTTTTCACTGGTTTTGTAGTCTATATGAGTCTGTTTCCTTTTTTTCATTCCCGATTCATGTGGATGACCAACTTTGTTCTTGCTTTCAGTGGTTATGCAAAGTGGGAATTTCATGAAATCTTGTTCTTTCCTCTTGATTTTTTTGTAGAATTCCAAATTAATATCATTTTTAATGGAGATTGGTGGATAATTTTCTCGAACCTGGAATGTTATGGAAGCGTTTGAGTCGTCTGTATTTATTCCCAAATTTTTAGAAATCTTCACCATCAACCCGTTGTAATTGCAATACGAGTTTATATCCATGCCGCTGACGCAATATTCTTGAAAGTTTCCAGCATCATCCCAGACGTCATTATACTGTATTAAAATTTTGATTTATTCCATTTTCGGCAATTCCCCTGAAAAATGTGTCCAAATGTATTATGCGTTAGATATGTAACAAGTGCATGATTTCGCGTACAACATTTTCAATAAAACAGTCTTGACAAGTGAAACAAATAGCATATGACATGTCTAAATGTGTCTGCATTCATCTTTACAATCAGCGAACAAATGAACATGTGCAGTTATTTTTTGAAAAACTGGGTGCATAATTGCAAAAAACCTTGGATAATTTAAAAGAAAATAAGGACAAAAGAATCATTAAAAAACTAACCTTCGTTTTTTGTTAAATCTTGGTGCTTCACAAAAAAATTTTTGATCACGATGAAACAATTTTTGTGTTTCTTTCTTGCGTTTCTGTTGGCAATTGGATTGAGAGTTCAGAGTTCTTGTTATTTTGTAAAGAGAGAGAGTTTTACGTTTTTTTTTCAGAATATTTTCAGGGATTTTATCTTGGTGCTTGCTGTTATGTGTTTTGATAAGGTAGGAAGACATTTAAAATTTAAATGTGAGTAAATGACACATTCACTGTAATCCTGAAATCACGTTTCATATCTGAGATTTTTCCTTTTGAAACTTACAACAAGTGCAGCCAAAATCTCCCATAATATACGGGTGTAATCTCCTGAAAAATTTGAATCGAACTATTAATTACTGGATTTAAGTGTGAAACAAATATTTTTTTTTTAAAAAACTGATGCCATATTGGGAAATAAAATCATACTGCTATTTTCTTAAATCAATTTTTAAAAACTGTCATTTTAGAAACTGAAATTTTAAGATATGCTATTTTAGATTAAGTCATATTTTACGTACTATTTTCGTATATAAAGTTTGAAAAGATGCTCTTTTATATAATTATTACAATTCTTATTTAAAAATAGCCTCAAACTTTGCGCCCAAAATTTAAATGCTCAAACGTATCTCTCTTACCTCCCTATTTCTTATGGAAACCATCCAAACCCGAACCCCTTTTTATCTCTTACTTATCACTTCTCACTATCAGCCACAAAACCCTAACCCCAAAGAAGTACTTCCCACCGCCAACTCCCCCAATGGCCAAAAAGAAACTTACCCATCACTCCAAAGACTCTAAAAACCAAAACCCACATCCCACAAACCAAGACCAATCTTCCATGGAACACTCTAAAGAAAATATTCAATCTTTTGACTCTTCAAAGGAAGATTCTAAAGAAAAGCTTCAAAATTTGAAGTCTTTGAATTCAATGTTGCTTAAAGAGACTATTGAGAGGAGGCAACAAGTTGAGTCTTTAGTTCAGGCTAAAGAGGGTTTAGAGAACGAGTTAAAGAGGTTTAGTGATGTGAATGTTGGGTTGGAAGATAGGTTGGGTAATGTTGGTGATGAGAAGTTGAGTTTGGAGATTGAGAAGGGTTTGTTTAGTGTGTTTATTGAGAATATTGTGAGTGAAATTGCAGGTGGGTTTCGTGGATTAGTTAGAGAGAAAGAGAGTTTGATTGCGCTGTTGAAGAGTGAAGTGAGTGAGTTAAAGGTTAGTGTTGAGAGTGAGAGAGATAGGTTGAGTCAGGTTTGTAGAGAGAGGGATGTGTTAAGGAGTGAAATTGATAGTTTGATTAGTGAAGCTGAGGGTTTGAAAAACAGAGTTTTTGAAATGGAGAGACAAGAGGGGAAGAATGTTTTGGAGGTTGAAAAGCTGAACAAGAAGTATGAGTTGTTGGTTAAGGAGAAGAATGAAAGAGAGGGGGAGATTGAAAAGGTTAAGAGCTTAAGAGATTTAGCAGAAAAGAATTTGTTGGAGAGAGAGAAAGAAATTCTGGTCTTGAAGGCAGAAATTGAAGGGATTTTGAGTAAGAAACGTGAGATTGAGGAGGAGAAAAAGGAACAATGTGTTCAGATTAGTGAGTTGGAGAAAGAAGTGTTGAAACTCAATGACATGGCTTCAAATTCGAAAAATGAAGGGGAAGCTTTGAGAAAGAAACTTTTTGAGTTGGAGACTACTTCTGGTGAGGCTATTGAGAAATTGAAGGCAATGGAAATGGAGATTGATAGTTTAGTGAAAGGGAAAAGAGAGAATGAGAAGGTTATTGAGAAGCTCAATGCAGAAAAGAATTCAAGTGAGCAGTATGTAAAGTCTATTAATACTGAAATTAAGGATAAGAATGAATCTATTGAGAAACTACTGAGAGAAAAGAAAGAGATTGAGGAGGTTAAATCAAACAAGGAGAGTGAACTTTTGGAGCTACAGAAGGAATTGGATAAAATTAGGAACACAGTTTCAGCTATGGAAGAATCCGTCAAAGATCATAGAGATAAAAACGCGAAATTAGCTCTTGAGATCAGCCAATTGACAGAAGCTTCTGAGAAGGCAGTGCTGGAGAGGGACAGTGCTCAAAAGGCTTTGGATGAGGCGAGAAACAAAAGCTTCAACCTCGAAGCTAAAATTTCGGAAATGAAAAAGCAGATTGATGAGTCTGCAAAACAGTTTGCGGACATGAAGAGAGAGCACGAAAATCTGATTACCGTAAAGGAGGAAATTGATTACCAATTTGGATTGTTAAAGAAAGAAAGCGATGATGGGCAAAAAGTTCTCCAGGAAGCTCACCGCGAAATCAGTGATTTGAGGTCGAAAATGGAATCAGTTACGATCAATTCAGAGAGAGCACTGACAATGCTAAAAAGCACTGTTGCATTGGTGTGTGAATCCATCAATGGAAAGGAAGAATCAGTTTCTAGTGAAAGGAGTCTCCGCAACGAAATCGAACCATATGAAACCGAGCTGGAGATGATCAAGAGTGCATTTAGAAGCAAAGAGAGTGCTGTAGGGGAAATGAAGCATCAAGTGGAACTTCTGCAGAGTAATGTGGCAGAGGCAAACAAAAAGAAGAGTTTCTGGACTATGTTGTCTTCAGCAATAACGATTTTCGCGGCAGTATCGCTGGCATATGTTTCGAGAGTACGCTGAGAAGTCGAGTCTTTTGACGAACCAGTTGGTTAGAATCAAGAAGAACATTTTTATCATTCAAGTTCAAATCAGTGACTAAAACTGATGTCCTTTTTGGTACAACTTGGACTCTGTTTTACTAAGAATATTATGTATCACATTTACATGCTTTGTTCATTTTCTGTGTCATTGTGTTTATGCTGCCATTTTCATGATATGAATGGATTATTAGGTAGAGGAAGTTGACATGTTTGAATTGAGCGTATGCTTCAAATGCATAGTTGGAGTTGGAGTATATCATTTTTGTTTTCTAAGTTGTGAACAAAACTACAGGATGGAGATTTGTTCAAAAATTTTCTAATGGTTGTGATTCTGTTGGCCATTACTTCTTAGCTGTTAGAATCAGTTTTCCTTAATCAATTTAGCAGTTAGAATTTCGAAGAATTGTCTGTTTAGATTTCTTTTTTTTATCTTGTAAATATGTACGAGTTCACTTTTGAAAATGTGAAAGTGTTCCTTTACTATAATTTGGCAGTCAACAATGAATTTAATTTACTGTCATGAGATTAAAAAAAATTCCCAAAAATATTTTATAAAATTAAAGAGCAATATTAACCTACTAAAAAAAAATATGAGGAATTAATATTTATAACATATTAATAAAAATTCAAAAATATACTTATAAATCACTTTGGATAACAAAAATTAATATTTTTACGTTATATAATTCATAACAAAACTATAAAAGATAAAATGCAACATGAAACAAGTTTATTTTTGTTCAAATGTGTTTACAATAATTTTTTTATAAATATAAATAGTCTTTAAGTCATATATTTTTAAATATTTTTTAATTTAAAAAGAAATATATATTCTTGTTTATATGTGTTCATTATATAATGTTTCAACAATTAAAAGTGTTCAAAAAAATGTATATAACTCGTATTTTTATTAGAAAATAAAAATATATATTTCTATTCATATGTGTTCATTATATAAACTATCCACTTTATCAACAAAATAATGAAATTCAAACAACACAATTTATAAAAAATAGATGTTTATAGTATTTATTATTGTTCATATATGTATATAATCAATGATCATATCTACTTGCTAAAAATCGAGATATACAGCCCAAACAGGAAACTAATCAATTATTTAAAATCAGGAGATTTAACGACACGATTTATAAAAAAATATATGTTTTTAGTGTTTATTATTACTCAGTATTATTTATATATAGAGAGAAAGAGTAAAAAATGATTTAGTTTAAATAGAATTTTATCAAAGAAATACAATAATTAAAAAAAATCAGACATGTTTTTAAAAAATAAAAAGTTTGAATAATTTTTTATATTTAAAAAAAAACTTAAACTAAAAATTTATAAGAAAAATTAAATCGAATCTTTTATATTTTAAAAACTCTAAAAAATTATATTAATAAAATAATAAATTTAGGTGTATATTCTAATAAATTAAAACTTCAAAATTATAGTTCCCATAATTATTGGATCTAGTCCAAACACCTCCAAAAACCCAAACCAAACACAAACCCACCCTTAAAAGGAAAAACTTTCCCGCCTCAACTGCCACGTTGGCAATCCTGAAAATAGCCTCTCCACCAATCAAAACCCACCATTTCTCCCCATATAAGATGACCACCACCCCTCCTTTCCTTTTGATTTGTTCAGCCTCTCTTTTAAACTCGTTCGGTACAGGAAAACTGAGAGCTAGGGTTTTATTCTGGGTGAAAATGAGTTCAACAGGAGGGTCAACTAAAGGAGGAAGAGGAAAATCCAAATCGTCAAAATCGGTGTCCAGGTCGCACAAGGCAGGGCTACAATTTCCAGTAGGCAGAATTGCTAGGTTCTTGAAAGCCGGGAAATATGCGGAGCGTGTTGGGGCTGGTGCTCCCGTTTATTTGTCTGCTGTGCTTGAATACCTCGCCGCGGAGGTTTGTTTTTCCCATCTAATCTTCTTTCATTATTGTTTTTTCTCATCTGAGCTGCTTCTCGTTTGTTTGGGTTTCGGGATTAATTCATTCTCAAGTTCTTGGGTTTTTCAATGCATTTTTATTTGTTTTTTCGTAGGAGATTTGCTCCTTGTGGGAAATTCTTGTTGGATTCTTTAGTCTTTTATTTTTAATGTTCTTTACCTTAATTGAAAATTTGGTGATGCTAAACCTTTTTGGAAGCAGTTTTAATTGATTTTAATAGTTGTGGTTAGCTTAATAACATGATTACTGATTTCTGCGTTCTGTGAATGTTATAGGTGTTGGAGCTTGCTGGAAATGCTGCCAGAGATAACAAGAGGAACCGTATAGTCCCAAGGCACATTCAACTTGCAGTACGTAATGATGAGGAGTTGAGCAAGCTTCTTGGATCCGTAACAATTGCGAATGGAGGAGTGCTACCGAACATTCACCAGACATTGCTTCCAAAGAAAGCAGGTTTAGGCAAAGGCGATATTGGATCTGCTTCTCAAGAGTTCTAGCTTCTTCTTATTCTCTGGTTTTCATTTCTTTCCTTCTTTTTGTTGCGGATACCCACAATTGTAATATAGTGCTCTAAGCGAGTGAGTTTTGGTATATTGTTTATTTGCTTGATTAAAAGCAACTTTGGAATCAATGTGATCAAAGTTTTCCCCATCAGTTGATCAATCAAATGTCCATTTACATTTTTCCTCCTATTCCCCGTCTGATTGAATTTAAACCACAGCCGTTGTTACTAATGGATTGAAGTATAATGGCTCCGGTTGATGCCTGACCTGAGAGAATTAAAACTACTCTTGCTTTGTTGGGTTCCTTCATGCTCTGAATTGCCACATTAGTTCATTATTCTGAGTTGTCCGTACCTTCAGCAAGACTGAAACTTCACTCTTACATAACAGTTAATTTTTAACTTGGTGTATCAATCAGATAGTTTGAAACAACTTGACAAAGTGCTCTTGGGAATTTAAATATGATGGGCGCTTTGTTCTTAAGTTTAGTTGATATGTGCTTTACAGTGTTTGGATCGCAGGCTGTGAAGTAAGTGAAGGATTTGTAGAGTAAGGCTTTGGAAGCGCCGAATTTTGGAAGCTCCGAATTGGAGGGTTGAGGAAGTAAATTTGACTCTTTATTACGGAGTATCTTATAAAAACTGGTTGATACTCTTTATTATCTTATATTACTCACTCCGTTTCATTTTTATAGGCATTCTTTTTATATTGGTTGTCTCAATATATAGACAACTTTTTATTTTCATATATATCATTTATTGTTTGAAAGTCATTTTTACTCTTATTAAATTAATGACATTCTTATGTTTTTAATACAGAATTATTAATACAATTACTTACTATCCATTTAAAACACTTTATTGAATAAGGACAATATTGTAAAAACACATGTTAACTACCACTTATAATTAACATAACTACATGTTTCTTAATTCTCGTAACTTGTCTAAAATCGTCTGTCAATGTGGGACGGAGGGAGTATCATTTTAATCTTTTGTTAGAATAATAACTTCCCAACATTTTCCTAAATTGTGCATGAATTTTTTAACAATATATTTAATATTTTGAGGGGATTTTGATTATTGTATTCATTTTTACAGTCTTTAATTAATCATTTTATTATTGTTTTTTTAATTTTACTTTATGAATTCATTTACCTGTGTTGTTTTTTCATTATCAAGTTTTTTTGTTGAATTTTTTAGGCTTTTTGACGAACGAATAAAAAACATGATATATATTCATTATTTAGAATAGCGCGAGAATCCTTGTCCGTGAACTGCTGCAACTCTAGTTTGATAAAAGTCGTTTGAGTTTGACTAGTTTATAATGAAGTATATATGTGAACAAAATACTCACGAAGTGTTGGTTGGATTGACAATCTAACCCTCCCATGAAAGTTTGGACTCAGGTTCGAGTCCGAGGAGAGTCGCCTTCGTGAGGGAGGAGCTGTGCCTCTCGCTCCGAACCCGGATTAGTCTCGGCCAATGTGTCGAAGATACCGGGAGTTCAGACAAAAAAAAATATACGTGAACAAAATATTAAGTTCAAATGGTTAAATGAGTCAAAGTCTGAAGGTACTCGGTCTTAAAATTTGCAAACATGCTCTTTCATCATTTGTGTAAATTTGATTACACGTATTTTTTTATATTAATTATAGTTTCTATATTTTTTGTATTTCATACTAGTGTATAATTTATTTAAAAATAAACGATGTTAAAAGAAAATTATATTTTAATAATATATATAACATATCATTATTAATTATATTATACTAATTAAAAATAATAATTTTATTATTAAATAAAAAATAAAGAGTAATAATAATATTCAAGTGTTAATTTTTAATCTTACATCAAATAAAATTGTCTTTCAATTTTTGTTTTATCAAGTTCGAAAAAAATTGTGAACAAACTCGTTAGATCGCGAATTTTAAACAAGTTGCTTGTAAATAATATTTCAAATGCGATATAAAACCCAGTTCAAACTCGAACTCGTAAAATTTTATGCAAGCCGAGTTCAAACATTCTAAGCCTCGGCTTGTTGTTTGACTACACCCTTATTCTGTATTCTTGTTGGAATAATTTTGTTATTACGTGTTAGGATGAATAAATAAGATTTTGGAAACATTATTTAGAAGATTCAAATTTTTGTGGTTGATGAAATATATCACCTTTTTGAAACATTTTATTGAGATAATTTTTAACTAAATACAAAATTTAATTATTTTTAATTAGTTTTGACTTGTTTCATTTTTTAGAGCAATTAATTACAGAATTTATAAATTAAAAGAAATATATAAGTATTACACACATACATATAAAACATAATTAATCAATAATTAAGCGAAAAAATAAAATGAACAAAAATTCTGACATTGTAATTTATTTATTACAATGAAAAACCTGTAACCACGCCGAAGTCACGTTCATATTCACACACTAACGTGTCAAGGTCAAAGCAATGTTACACACTTGATCACTAAAATTTTACCGATCATTCTAGACTAAAAGAGATTATTTTAGAATTCATATTTTCAAATCCTTAACTTTGGAAATCTGTTTTGTTGGTTGTTGTGCAATGTCTGATGGAAGGGTCTTATTTATTGTCGTTAGTAGCACTTGGTTAATAATTATCTTTTCACTTGAAAATATATTTTAGTCAATAAACTAAAAAAGTTTTAAATTTTTTATCAAATAAAACATAATTAATTATCTTAATTTAATTATATTTATTCGGCAAATATAACATTATAATCAGAATAAATTATTCTTTCAAAAATATTAAATATATTTGTGAGTCACATAATTGAGAGAATATTTTCGAGGATGACCAATGTGAGTCAAAAAGCAAAGTTTAATTTTTACTTAAATATGTTATATTAGTAATATTTTTTTTATTAAAGATATACATGTCATAGATTAAATTTGTACCTATTTAATAAGAGATTGTGTAAAATATATGCACTAAATTTGCATAACGGTTCTAGAGGTTTAATGCAAGTAATTTGAATTAAAATATTTTAATATTTAATATAAACGCTACTATGAGAAAATTATAAAATAAAACCGAAAAGGCTATGGTTATTTATAATATAAACTTATTAATATTTTGAATATGAATAATATTGTGAATTACTATAATTCATAATCACAAATTATCAAGAAAAAGTTACTTGTATTGATATAATAATATTTAACATATACATACAAATAAACTAACTTTTTTTTTAAATAAAAATCTCTCAACTATTGACAAATCACAATTCATATTAAATTTAACAAATCTTTTTTAAAGCTTAAATTTATATATTTTTAAAGTGATTTGAAAATAATCTTTTGATAATCATTCCATTTTATGGAGAAAATTAATTTTCTAGAAAATATTTTCTTAATTTTTCAACGTTTGATACGAACGAAAAATACGTCAAAAAATTATAACTTAGAAGTCAATGATAAATCAATATTATTCTTAACATATTTAAAAAAAATATTTTCTTATTTAAAATAAAGAAATATATTTTATTTATATTTTTAATCATTTGATTATGTACTAGAAAATATAATTTTACCACAATAAAATTTTGAAATAAAAGATATTTAAAAAAAAATTCCGCCGGACCATTAAATATATTTATCTTTTATTTGTTTAAATCATATAAAATCTCAAACACGATTTAAATTAACATCAAATTTCAGAGGCATATTTCTCAAAATTTAGTATGAAAAGGATTTTTTTTGGTGTTATTTCTTTTTAATTAGTGTGAAGACAACAACGACAAGGCGTTTCATGATTCTTACCGACAGGCGACAGCAGCAACCTGGATTTTTCCAAAGTCGAGACAACTCTAAAAACTGAAACTGCCACGAACTGCAAAACCAAATCTAAACACACACGAAAGCACAATATCTTCTCAAAAACACAGGAAAAGAAAGGCATGATCTTTATTACTCATAAACCACAACATCGAAACCCATCAATACATTAACTCTTCCAGAATGGAAGTACAATGGATTCTTGTATGCCACGGCCTCGTTACTCTCTTTGTTGTTGTCTCATTCCTTTGTGGTCAATGGCCTATTTTTCAAGGCACTCCTATTGAAAAATTCAACTACTTTCTCACTTTTGGTGCATGTGATTACTTATTGTCAGTACACAAGATCTTTTTTTTAATTGAGTTATTTTTTTTTTGAAGGTTTTGGGTGTTTTGGTGATTTCGGTTTTTGTATTTTTGTTTGCAGGAGGTTTGTGGAGTATGTGTGTGGGAGAAAGGGGAGGAGTTTCGTTATGGGTGTTGAGGAAAGGTGCTGCGATCGTCCTAATCCTATATTACAGGTGGTTTTATGAGTACCCTTTTGTTTTTCTTTTGTTGAATTTGTGTGGTTTTGTGTTAAAGTTGTGGTCTTTATGAGTAATGTGATGGAGGTTTAGTAGTTTTATGGGTATGAATTGGAATTTTTCCTATGTTATCAGGATTTGAATGTGAATTTTTGTTGAAAGGATTGTGATAGATGCAATTCCTATTTAGAATTTTGCTTGCTTTAAGTTTCAATAAGGGAATTGGATGGTTCCTGCCACCGTGCTATGACTTCAGTTTAGCATTTTTTTTTTGGGTTTTTAAATATGATGGTTTTGGAGTGATGGAGTTATACTGGTTGAGGTTTGTGCTATAGCATATGGTTCATTTGGTGAAGATTCCAAATGATGAGCGAATTATTAGAGGAAGAGAAAGGGTTGTCAACTTTTCATTTCTGAAAATTCTATATAATTTGCCTCAATGTCCTTAAAATTTATTAGAACAAGTTGAAATGAATCTGAAATGAGAGGAAAAGGTTAGAAAATTTTCATGCGAGGTGTATAATTTAGGGTATTGTGTATTATAAACATCGTATAGACTGCTAATGTTGTGGAAAGCATGTGAGGGTCGCACATGATTTCTCTTATGGCTGACTGCTGATGTTGGAACATTCTACCGTATGGCAGGTTTTGTATTTGGCAATCATTAGTGTGACTTATTATTTCATCGCAAAGTCATCATTCGGCTACATACCTGGTTACTATTTAAGCGAAGTTCACATGTACGTGTTGAATCAGAAACATGCTTTTGTTGTTCCAGAATAGTGATTTAGTAATGATTGCATTTGAAACTTTGTAATGGGAAAATATTCTTGCAGATACGCAAGCTTTTTGGCGGTTGCTGTTGGTGTTATACTCTTTCTATTGACGAGCTTTTCTGATCCAGGAATCGTTAAGGCTGAAAATGTTCGAGAGTATATCTCTGCCTATCCCTATGACAATATCATATTTTCACAGAAAGAATGCCCAACGTGTAAAATTCCAAAGTGAGCCTTTGATTTTTCAGTGAAATACTTCTTTAATGTCTAACTTTCAGTGTTAAAATGAAAATTTTTCTCTCTGATCCAACCTGCAAGATACACTATGCCTTTTATTTTCAATTTTAAAATGAAAATTTTCCTCTGATCCAGACCTGCAAGATCCAAGCACTGCAGTATTTGCGGCTGTTGTGTTGCTCGATTTGACCATCACTGTGGATGGATGGTCCGTATTCATCTGTCTCGAGAATTTTTTAACTTTTATGTATTGCTTCTATTGTTGCCGTTTCCAACGTGCTTCTCAAGTGTATCACTTTTTTGGTTTCTTCATAAAGTTGTTCAATATTTGTTACTGCAGAATAATTGTATAGGGGAAAGAAATGCCAGATACTTCTTGGGTTTTCTTTTGTGGTGAGTTCTGGAGCTCTTTTGCCAACCAATGAATAATTGGATATTCTTCACAATTTATTTCCTTTTTCTATTGTCATCTGTTGCCAATGCCACGTTATTTGTATCGTCTTTGCAAAAATAAGAGTGTCACCTTGCTATATTTCCCTTTCAACATCTTGTTCATCTTTTGCCACAATTCTTTTGGCGACAATTTTGCAGGCATTTTCTTCTTTGCTTATATGGAGCAATTGCACTGGGGTTGATTCTCGTTGGACGTTTAAAAGAATTAAGAGTTATTTATATTCTTACAGGTAACTCAATTTTGACTTAGAACTACCTATTCCAATTTGTATATATTGACATGAAATTGTGTCTATATGCAGCTTACTATGGCATAGAAAATTCATTTGGTAGTTTAGCTCCACACATTGTGCAGGTTGCCATCATATGTCCCTAATATTTCCATGACTCTTGATTTCCTCTTTTGCCTTCATTTTTTTTTATTTCGATCCATTGTTTTGCAGTGGCTGTTGAGTGCATATAACACTCAGATGCTTATTATGGTGTTTCTTGCCATAGTCTCTCTCTTATTGGCTGGATTCTTTGGGTACCATGCCAACCTGTGTATTACTAATACAACCACAAATGAGGTGCCTTTCTCTTTTCCTGTGTTATAAATAATTTATTTATTTGATATGAATGTGTTTTTTCGCGTATTTCTGCATGTATTTTCTGAAATGTTATCTTCCATGCTTGTCATAAGTTGTTCATAAGTTTGTTGCGATCTGTTTTCAACTATGATGATTACAGTTTATTGGTAATATTCAACTTCTTTTCGCCATATGATCACAGACATTCAAGTGGCAAGATTACGTTAACCTGCAAAGGAAAGTAAATGAAGCAAGAGCCAGCGCGTCAGCACTCAAGGCAAGCATTAGCGGGATGACGGTTGAACCAAAGCTGCCACAAAGCAAATGGAAAGCTTTTTTCAGAAGATCTCCTCTTGAAGATGCGGGTGAAGTAGTTAAGACCAATAAATATGATAAAGGATTGTTTCACAATATCTGTGAGATCATTTTTCCACTCTCTACAAGATCTTCATTTTTCAATATCAAGGCAAAGTCTGGCTGATATAGTAGCCTTAGTAATGTAGAATGCTCAGGAGGCACTTATTGCCATTTCTGTGGCTCTTTTTGTAGAGATTTATTGTATTTTCCAGGAAACTGTACATCTTACTTTGTAAAATAGAATTGAAAGGTTTTTACCTGGAAATGAGAATGGCACACCCCAATGAGTAATAGGGTATAGTTCTTTGTATCTGGAAAGCCAAATTGCAGTGGAATTATGCATCTGAGATGCACTTTTTTTGAATGGAAAGTAACGGCAGTTTGTTGCCTTGAAATTGAAGTTCAGACAACATTTTTTTCTTTGATTTGCTGTATCTAGTTGTATTGCAGAACATGAGGATTGTGAATTTTTTGATACTACTCCTTCCATTATGTGCAGATCTTGTGTCTACAACAAGGTCTTGCGTCCCAAACAGTGAGTTGAATTAAGTTTTCTTATTTAATTGAGATACTTTCCTAGT
>CANYCX012173979.1:0-10878 GCA_948193385.1 Breynia disticha f. nivosa | reverse complement strand
TCGGAACGAATCCGCGTTCTATGGTTCTACTCCGCGTACTGCCTTATTCCGGGAAATAAATTTTTATTCATTTATAAATTTTATTTATCTAATTCATTTTCTAATCCACCTTATATCAACCATACATAAACCTTATTTATTAACTTTTAATTATCAATTTAAACGTCATTTATTGACGGAAAAATTTTCAGAATGTTACAGGAATTCATTAACTTAAGCACACAACAATCAAGATCACACAGGATAGCATATCCAAACCACATAGTTTAACATCCACACAGGGTAACATATATAACCACACAGGTTAACATCCACACAGGATAGCATATACGAACCACACAGGCTAATTATCCATACAGGATTGTTCACACAGATCATACTTATTCGAACATAACATCCACATAGGATCAGAATCATAACATTATACATATATGAATGTAAATGTATGAAATGAAATGCTAATGCAAATCCACACAGGATGACCTCGGGTTATTGTCCACCATAGCACACATTAGTGGAAATCCTCTATTGCACACAGTAGAGGAATGACACACAGCCTGAGCACACAACTCTGAGCATATAGCTCGTAAATATGGACCGAACACAGCTAAGTCCAAGATAGTACACAACACGTCCTTTATCCACAAAGGAAAATATAGCCACACAGGCTCGTGTCACACAGATGCTTATGCAATACGTGAATGTATGAATGACATTCGTATCAATACATATCGTAAAGCACAAGGCACAACTCATACAGAGCGTATAGGATACCACACATGTTCACATTTATCATGCTTTCAATAATATCAATCATAACACACAACAATTGAAATAAAGAAAGCATGTCAACATCTCACACAGAGTACATTTCGTATAAAAACATACCACACAGGTATACTATCAATAATATATTAATATTAACTCTATGTCAACATTTCTTAGTGTAAGCAACACATGCTTTTCAATAATCAACTATATGTCAACTATATATCAACTAAGGTATATATGTGTCAATCATATATCATCCATGATATATAGTTAAAGACATATCATTATCAACAAGCAAGATTTTGTATTCAAGCCTTAGTATTCTTTCACATTGAATCAATATCGTAAAATCATAATCAACCAACTAGAATAGATAAATCAAATTTTAAGTCAACTAACTCATTGCATTTTCAACTTGATTCATCTAATTCTAGCAATTCTCAAACACAACATTATAAGCCAACTATTTTTAACATATACAAAAGTCTAAAGACAAGCTTTTACGAATTAATTTACGAATCAATTTAGTAAGCGTAAGAACACTTACACGTAAGCTTAGAACACTTACCTCATCAAGCAAAAATCAACAATATCAACACAGAATCAACCTCCAGTCGATCGTCGTATGGATCCTCCTATACGAAATTGCGTATATACAGGTTATTAATCAACCCTTTCCACATTAATTCTAACTTAAAATCATTAAATCATAATTCTAACAAAGTTCAGCATAAACCTTTTGTAAATCTAAAATCAACCTTTTGTTTTCCACTCTTCTTTATCCATCCTTCTTCCTAATTTCCATCCTAGCATATACATGACATCAATTCAAGTTTCTTGCACTTCCATATCTAAATTCCAGCAGCAAAACTTCCATGTAAGTCCAACCAAATCACAAAAATCAAAGTATAAACTTACTTAAACCTTTAGACACTTACCTTAAGAACTTAGGATGAATTCTTGCAAAAATTGATGTTTGTAGGAAGAATTGATGATTAGGAAGCCTTAGGATGATGTTTGAAAGTTGAGAGAACGTTTGAGAGAAGCTGGGAAATGTTTCTTGAAGCTTATATATCATTCAATTGTAAACTTATATATTTTTTCCAAGATTCAGTCCATTACGGTGGCAGTATGTAAACTACTCGTGGTCGTGCCTACTGCGCGTAGTTTACTGCCACAATGTGTTCTTTGCTGATTTACAGCATTTCACCTTTTTCTTGGTTATTTCATATAACCCTTATATCAAACTTCAATAAACCTTCATATACCTAAGTATAATCATTTATTTTTCATAATTTCAATAAGAAAAATCTTATTTCCATTCATCATTTCCATAAAAATAATTTTCAGAATGTTACACTTTTTCTCGAAATCAAATCAGATACGACCTATCTCAGAGCAAATTTACAATGTATTTGAGGGGAAAAGAAATTACGTTGTCAATATGGAACAACGCACATGTACATGCAGGGAATTTCAAGAAGAAGAATTACCCTGCAGACATGCATGTAAAGTCATAAACTACGACTACGACGAACCTTACAAATATTGCTCGACATACTATCTGAATGATACTTTTGAAGGTGGCTTACAAGGTAGACATATTACCTATTTCTTCGTAGGATTGGGAAGAAATACCACAGAACATCAATAATATTGTTGTCTTGACACCATCGCTAACAAGAAACCTGAAAGAAGAAGAAAAACCAGGTTCAAATCAAAAGCTGAAGTGAAAAACAAATCTAGCAGATGTGGGATTTTTCAAGGAGTTAAACACAACAAGAGGACTTGCAAAAATCCGCTAGCAAGTTGAATGTTCCAATATTGTTAAGATGTAATGTAATGATTCAGAGGACTCAAATAGACACAATATTTATATTTGGTAATGAAAGCATATATTTTAATATTGCATATTTTTTTGTTTGCTGACTTTATACACAAAAAAGCATTCGCATAATATTGATATCTTTGATTACTTAGAAAATCTACAATTTAACGCTAACAGGACAAAATGAAGAAAGGAATGCAATATATATAAATGGACATAATTAGACACATTTAAAAGAAAGCCAAAACTCGTTTTAGGCACATAAAAACATATCACATTATGCAACAATATATGTAGAGATATGATATTGTTTAACATAAAAAAGTGACAAATAAAATGTAAAACTCATAACATATTATACTCTACAAAATTATCTGAAAAGCTAGGAAAAATTAAAATCTAACGATCACTATCACTTTCACTCGCATATCCTTCCATCCTTTTTATTAAGCCGTAATAATATATGAGCGATGCAAGTCTTGATCGGTACCCTCAATGTCAAATGGATTTGCCATCTTACGCTTGCCTCTCACAAAATACTCGGCAAATGCAAATGAAAAAATACCACAGTCCCTATAAAAAATAATAAAAAAATAGCAAATGATAACTGTAACATCCTGAATTTCGTAAAATAAAAATAATATTAGCATTGGAATTGCAATTGAATTGAAACAAACAAATAATATGAAAAGAATGGAAACTAAAAGATGATTTTAAGTATGTTGAAAACTAAAAGCCTGCATTTGAGAAATGTGAAAATAAGCACGAGATGTGCCAAAAATGAAATGAACCATGCCTCCATCCATGTGCAGTGTACCATGAAAAGAATGAAGCATGAGGTGTATCAATGCATGTGCACCGTGCCATGGAGGAAAAGAAGCACGGATCGTGCTTACATGGGAAGTGAACCATGCCACAATTGGTAGGCACGAGCTTTGGGCACGGATCGTGCCAATCTATGAGTGGGTTGTGCTGAGCGGTGCTGACTCTTAAATCTGTATTTTAATTTCAAAAACTCATAGAAAACGAGAGAAACAAATGAAGGAACCCTAGAGAGTGTGGCAGATCAATTGTTAGCTAAAATTGATGAAAGTGTATGGAACTTAGCTGTGTATACGGTAAAACTCTCGTTCTTTCTGACTTTAATTAAACTTTTGCCCTCTTGTATGTAATAGTAGAATATTGAGTTAGAAACTAAAGTTTGGAGATGGCATATGATGAGTTTGCTGTGATATTGTTGCTAGTTAGATGACTTGACATTATTATGCATCTTTTAAATGAATTAAGATATTGGAAGAGAGAAATTGAGTGTTGTTGTTGCATAAGTGTGATAAGAGCTGAATTGTATATTTCTCATGGTTATATACTGAATTGGATGGGCTGTATATGTTAGGGACTTAAGGATGGAGCATGAATGGGAATTGGCTTTATGTTGAAGTACTAGTACTTAAGGTAAGTAATTCTTTGCTTACATAAATCACTTGAAAGTGAAATTGTAGGAATTTATCTTTACTCATAGTTTATGTATGCTATTGAGTATAAAAGGGAATAAGTATAAGTTAGAATTATGCTTATTGAATAAGTTAGTATGATGGTAAAGTAAGTGCCCTCACTTACTTTATGTTAGTTCCATATGAATAGATGAAATGAATTACAGATCCTACAGGTATTATGCGATGAGAATTATTGAAATAAGTGTGAATAAAGTGATAAAATGTGAGGCTATAAGTGTCCTTACGCTTATCCTCGTAATATTAAGAATGAAATGTTCTTAAGGAATTTAAATGTATAATACGAAAGAAGCTAAGAAAGCGTAAAGGAAAGGAAGTGATTCTGTACTTTCAAATAATCAAGTAAGTGTTCCTATACTTACTTAAGACGCTTTAAAGCTTAAATATAAGAACAAAGTGAGATGTGCTCATATGGTGAATATGTTGATTTAAACATATTAAGTAGGATGAGCATGATTGCAATGTGATATTGCGAGATTGAGAATTGGTTTGATTATGTTCTTGTTTTGTTGATTCATATTTGATGTATGAATTGTGTTAATATGCTCGGTGATTATAAATGTTGATTTATGGTTGATATATGATTGATTTACATGCTTGGTTGGCTATATGTCGTGTTTGATTTTCGTATGAAATTTACGATGAATATTGAAGTATTTGATTTGCTTTGTGAGCATGGGTGAGCATATTGGATATTATGAGATACGGTGGCCTTATGGTCGATTATGATATTGTGGCCTTTATGGTCGTGGCCTTCGTGGTCGTTTCTTATATGTGGCCTATATGGTCATGGCCTTCGAGGTCAATTATTGGAGAGATATAAGCCCCAGGCATTCATCTTCAGAAATGTGTGTATGTTTGATATTCATATGAATACACTTAACAGAAGGCATTCATTGTAGCATGTGTGAGACTTGCTGACTCATTATGAATGCTGGCATGATTGATTCCTATGTACATGATGAGATTTCATGTGTATTGAACTTTGGATATGATTGAGCTAGTAAGTTTGGTATGTGGTTCTTGTATGACTTAATTGTGCTTTGCTTGATCTTACTCTTAATTAAGTTTTGTACGCTGAATTTTAGTGTACATATGGCATGATTGATATACTGGGAAAGTATATGATATAAAGCACATAAGTATTATTCAAAGACCACGAAAACAGAATCGGATTGGAAATTGCTTGTATCTATTATAACTCTTTTATGTATCCGTGTTTTTACGAAATAACGGAAAATATTTGGAAAATAATGTTTTAATTTTGAGCTTCACAATAACAACAAAACATGAATAGATAAACCAGTGAATCAAAAGGATGCAAACAGACACAACAAAAAACCACGCACCTTGTGTAAACCGTCTTATTCCTAACGTATTAATCATTTACTAATAAATTTTCTATACTAACAACTTTCATATTCTTTAAAAACTTTTTCAATCATATTCATGTTCTTTATTATCATTAACCATCATTCATCTTTCATATAATATTTTATATATTTAGTTATAGTTACTCCGCTGTATACTTAAAATATCGATCGTAATAGTTAACACATCCATAGATTAAGTTCTGTGTTAAACTAATATGCCCTTATATTCTTTAATATGCAAGTCCGTACTTTATGTAGAACTTCTATATAACGAATATAACTTGGATATACCCATAATACAAGCTCCATTCCTACAAAACTACGTTGAATGAAGGAATAAATCTCAGGCAATTATCAATTAATTTAGCAACACACACCTCAACAGAACATATAAATCTCACACAATGTCAAACTCAGATATATATATATATATATATATATATCATCAATCTGAGCGAACAAATATCTGTATCAAGCTATCATAAAACATATCGTATGTACAAGCAAAACATGCAACAACACTCAAACATCCTAGGCCCAGCTTTGATGAAGAGAGAGAAAATGGTCTGGGAGTAGCAGTCGACCCACCTGTCAAATATAAACCTCTATCTCTGCACTCTACTAGATCCTGAAACAAACATCACAGTTGTTTGAGTTGCAGGCTCAGTTAATAGTCTATTAAGAACATAATATAACCAATAATCAATTAATACAATTCTCAGTATAAAAATAATAAAATGTAAAACTTGTATCAACGATTACTAATTCAATTCGATTTAGTTTACTATGATTATCTCATTCCTTTACACTTTCTTTGATTTGATCATTCATATACAATATTCTTTATCAATCATCATGCAACGTAATTTCATATGCAATATGCTCGATATCCCCCTCTCTGTGCTTCCTCTCTAATATGATTGATCATTTAATCACCAATCCATCTCTTCACCAATACCATATTGATCACATCTGTATATGTATCTATCATAACCATATCTCAATGGATTTCCATATCTCATATCCATATCAATGAATGCAAACATGCAACGTATTTCGATAATGAACGTAAACATACTTGTTCATACTCTTATTTCATATAAATATGTTCGCATTTCGATAATACATTTCGATGCCATATATGCAAGCATTTCCATTTTTCCATATAAAATCCATCATCAATACAAAGTCATATATCGATCTTATAGATTCAATTATTTTCATATTTACCATTTATCAATCATTCACATAATAATATTACTATTTCATATTAAATCGGTTTTAAGTAAGTTAGACTACTCACCTGTCAACGCCAATACTCAGACCTTTGTGTGCTCTAATCCTGTCCTGACCGTCTGGTCTGTCGTCCTATAATAACATATACCAATATTTCTATAAAATTCAATATAATCAAACTTATAATGCATGCCTTAATAAATTCGGTAAGTTTACTTTTTAATTTTGTAAACCCTAATCCTAACCCTTGAAATTTCTGACTTTAACTTTCATCACGAATTCATCAATCTAAATCAATTCTAATTCAATTCTCTAGTTATTTCAATAATCCATTCAAGAAAACTCAAAACTTCCAATAGTAGAACTCATAAAAATTTACGAAAACTTCCAATAGTTAAATCTCCACTATCTCTCACTAAATCTCTCTCTTCCCTCGTCTCTCTCTTTTCATTTCCTCTAGAGCTCTAAATGTATTCTTGAAGGTTCTGATCGATTTTACGATGAAATGAACTTATATTTTTTTACCAGAAACAACAAAATACACGTGTTGTGCGTAGATTATGTGTGGTCATGCCCACCACGCGTTTTCTCACCTCCACCACGTGTACTTCTCTGTTTGGATGATTTCTATTTTCTTCCAGTTACTTTATATAATCCTTTTTTCACCCATATATCAACCTTCTTCTAACTTGTTTCCAATCACTTAGTTTTCTTCATTTTATTATATAATTCTTATTTTTATTAACCATTTTACTTATAATGTTAATCATATGGTTTCGGGACGTGGATGTTATACGCCTAACCAGATGAGCTTTATACCACGTAGAAACATTACTGACCTCCAAAAGGCTTATGCTCGTATGGAATGGAATTTCATTAAGGACACGCTCAGCTACTTTGGCCTCCCAAACCACCTTATAGATATCATTATGCTATATGTAACTATCCCTTCTTTTAGGATCCTGTGGAATGAAGATTGCTTAGAGTCGTTTCAGCCAACTAGAGGGTTGAGAATAGGAGACCCACTCTCCCCTATCTATTCGTACTATGCATAGAGCTACTCGATCATCTCATTAAGTAAACTAACGAGGCGGGCCTATGGAAATTGGTCAAAATCAGCAGGAATGGACCATTGCTCTCATCTCTGCTTTGTTGATGATCTAATTTTGTTCGCAAAAGCGAAGGTCTCACAAGCACAACACATGAAGCAAACCTTGCAACATTTTTATTTGGCATCAGGCCAAATGATTAATGACATAAAATCACATCTGTTAGTCTCTAGAAAAGTTAGTGCTTTCTTGGAGAACATACTAAGTGTGACCCTAAACATTCCTACTTCTAATAATCTTGGGCACTATTTGGGTGTGCCTTCTATTCACCACAGAGTCTCTAAGAAAACTTACAAACGGATCTTGGACAGAGTTCAAAATTGATTACAAGGATGGAAAGCTAAATGTCTGTCAATGGCAGCTAGGGTGACACTCATTAAAAGCGTTTTTGCGATTATACCAAGTTATGTTATGCAAACTGTGCTCCTTTTGAAAGGTTTATGCGAGCAGTTGGACAGGTGCAACAGATAATTTCTATGGGGCTCTTCTGCAAATACAAGGAAAATGCATAAGGTTTGCTGGAGTAGGGTATGTATGTGGAGCTCAAATTTTTAAAACTATTTCTCAAATTTCAACTCACTTTAAAATAAAAATAGAAAATAATTTACATCACTTTTATAAAACACACTCTGGTCAAAAAGTTTACAAAATAGTATACATACGCAGAAGCCAAAACATTGTTATATAGTTATGTACAAATGTACAATACAAAAGCTGAAAATAAAATCCTGGAGCCAGACCTCAAAATCAACTCTGATACGCCTCTGATCACCACCAATCCAGTATATGGCATCTACCTATGATCTGCACCACAATTCAACATTCAAACAGGTGAGTATTCATAAATACTCAGTAAGTGGCAATCAGAATATTGAATAAATGAAGTGCAGGGAAAAAACACAAGATCGTGCTAGATGAACACGAGGACGTGCTCAAAAGCTTTCCCAGTTGACACATTGTGCCAAATCAAACACGAGCTGTGTTCGTAAAACACAAACCCAAGTAAAATGATCGTGTTACCTTAGAGCTCGATGACATGCTCGTCAAGTTTCCTGAATTCTGCCCAGCAACACGAGGAGTGCTGGTCAGCACAGGGTCGTGTTGAGCTACTGTTTTGGTACATTAATTTCTGTTTTCATTCAATTTCTAGCAAACAAGTTTCATACATATTTCAACATATTCAATATACATTACTAACCATACCAGTAGTGTTTCCATAATCAAAACACACATAATCACACTTGTTTCCAAAGACTATCATTAAGTACTAAACCATGCCAATACACAATACATATAAAATCCATCATATTAATCCAGTATTCAAGTATAAACAACAGTAAAATCATGCCATAATGAATGCTAAATGTCTCGTGTATGCAAATGAATAACACGCACACACATATGCGAACATCCAGGGATTACATCCTTCGGCATCTCACCGGCATTGACAATCTCTCAACCGGCATCGCGAATCTCACGTGGAATTCGTCGGGAATCTCTCAACCGAATTGTCGGGAATCTCTCAACCGACCTGTCAAGAATATCTCAACTGACAGTGCGCATTACACGCTAAGTAATCCGTAGGTCCAACCTACTAATCCGGTCCAGTGTCACACAAATCATGCAACACAAATGAATATATGCATTCAAATAGCCTCACATATCACATGTACGCTCAAAACAAAGCAAATCTCATGCTTTCATATGTCATAGCAAATCACATGCTAAAATATACACAATGTCAACAACAAGTCAACATAAAATCAATTCGGCATATAATCCTACAGAGCATACAAATCACAATCACAAAATCATGCTCATATACATCACAAGCTAGAAATCTCATCAAGCTTATCATATTAGTTAAACATAATACACATATGAGCATTCACGTACTTTATTCTTAATTATCAGGCTTTAAGCTCTTCTTTCTTTCTTTCATTAATCTTAAAGTATAAAGATACGTAATTAAGATTAATATTGCAACCATACGAAATACTCGTATATATAAAGTCGTAAGTGGAAACCACTTACCTCAAAATACGTGCAAACCTAGCACCGCTTCACTGACTCAATCACTCCCAATTTGTCTAGATCCTCCTTAGATTACTTCCTTACTTGATTCTTGCAAGAATTTTCAATTTTTCTAGCTAAATCCAGTTGAAATCAATGGCTGGAACAGAATTAGGGTTTCTTAATCGACTTGCTTGCTTCCAACCTCTGTTTTCGATTGTAATGAATTGAATCAATCAATTAGTTCATTTCAGCTCATTTAACACAATCGTGAGCATGTCGTGTCATTTGGTCGTGCTGTGATTTTCTCAGCACGTGGTCATATTCCATCGTGCACGGTGTCATTCTGCAGTTAATTCAACACGAGTTGTGCTGATTTCCCAGACACGAACACGATGTCGTGCTCTTCAACACCCATGAGCACGAGGGCGTGCTCATGACCGTGCTCACAACAATTTTCTGTTGAATTTTCTGCGCTTAACTGAATTGATCCGATTTTCTTCTGTTTTAATTTATTTTTCATATAACTTAATTCGTATAAATTTTAGGACGTTACAATGTAAACCAAAAGTAGAAGGAGGGTTGGGTATCAGAAGGACTCGACAATTTAACAAGGCCTTGTTAGCAAAACAGGCTTGGACAATTACAAGTCACGATACCAGCCTTTGTGTCCAGTTACTTGGAGAAAAGTATATCAAACAACCTCATTCGGGACCCCAACCTGTTTTCCAGCGCTACTCCTCCACCTAGAAAGGGATTGCTCATCAGTTCTCGATTATCTAAATAGGTTTGAGAAAACTAGTACTAAATGGAAATTGATAGAAACACGAGAAGGGGGTTGAATCGTGTTTAAGGCGTTTTCGAAATTTTTGCAGAAATTTAAGAAACAAAGAGAAAGAACAAAGAACACAAGAATTTAGAGTGGTTCGGTACTCAACTTACCTACTCCACTACCTTAGTTCTCAACCAAGGATTTCAACAAATTCCACTAATTTGTTTTCTTACAACAAATCACTTTCTAGACAAGTGAGAACTCT
>CANYCX012173220.1:0-36461 GCA_948193385.1 Breynia disticha f. nivosa | reverse complement strand
GAGAGAGAGAGGAGGAACAAGGGGGCGGCTGGTATGTTTTTAGGGAAGGAAGAGTGAATTTTAGGGTTTTTGTGTGGTGTATTTTGTCCCTCTTTACTAAAATACCCTTGTCCCAAATGTTACCTTCTTTTTGCCCTAATTTCTTCTTCCTTCTAATCTTAATATCGTAATTTAATTTGACATAACTCGTATACTTAAATTTCATTTAATATTTATTATAATAATTTAAATTAACATATACTAAATTTAAATAATCTATATAGAACAATATTTTATTTAATTAATTTAATATACGAAAATCGTATATTCATTGATTTAATTTAAATTAAAATATTATTAATTTAAATAAATCCTCTTATGGAAAATTTTGATTTTTCCTTCAATATTCTTCATTTAAATTTTAATTTTTTTTTACCTTTAAAAATTTTCGGGGCGTTACAAGCACGACCGTTCTAAGAAAGAGCACGACCAAGTTTTTTAGAAACAACATGATGGAAGTGCTGAACAGAATGCTGGACATGTTGAAGAGCACGATTCGTGCTGGCCAATGGGTGGGTCGTTCTGAGCTGTAAATCATAAAAGAAAATTGGAAATTGAAGCATGAGCTGGAACGTGGACAATAGCACGGGGCGTGCTGAGTTGACATTACCATGCTTATCAACTGAACAGCACTTAACTCAAACAAAAATTTCATTTAAGCAAATAAAGAGAGAGAAAATTGAGAGAGAGTGAGCCAAAAGAGTTCTAGTGAGAGAAAGGTGGAATTTAGGTGGAAATCATTCGTAAAAATAACAAAAGGAATCTTAGGAATAAGCCGGATATCGATATCTGAGTCGATACTGCAAAACCGTAAAGGTAATCCTTTGCAATTCTTAATTTACATATAATTTATGAAAGAATCTAAGTTAGAATTGTTAAAATTGATTAGGATAAGATTAGGAGCATGCATATGTATATATATAATGGAATTGATTGTGATTGGAAATGTGTGCATTGTTCTATAGAACAACAGGTTAGTCCGAGACAGATTTTAGCTCGTATCTGTCAGACGTTAGTTTAAAGGTGAGTAATCTACTCACTATCTGTTCAAATTAAAATATGAAAATGAATGGCTACATATATATTTTGCAAATGAATTACGATTGACGATACAGATGTGAATGATTATATATGTTTACGAATGCGAATATGATATGATATACGTATAAATATGATTGATATGAAAATGAAACAAAAATGAAGAGATATATGTGTACTGATATGATATGTGTGAAATGTGAAATGATTATGAAAAGATGGAATCGAATATACGATTCAAATGAAACAGGTATGCAAAATTAGAAAAGAAATGTGAAAAAGGTACGTGAATGGTGTTATTGTTTTGATATAAGAAATAATATGTGAAGGATGATTTGTGATATGATATGGAAAGGTGATGGAAAGGTGATAAATATTGATCGATCATTCAGAGACGGAAGTTAGGTCTACATGAAAAGGAGGTGGAAAAATGTTTTCAAAAACCAATAGGGAGACAGAAGTTAGGGATTTATTATGGACGTGAACGTACAAATAAAGGAATCGAAAAGAAAATAAGTAAAAGAGAAAGGAATAATATAGAGATAGTATTCATATTTGATTATATGAATTGATTGATTTATAAATGATATACGAATGGATGATATCTATGATAAAATGAATTAAAGATTATTCACTGAGCCCGCAACTCACCCAACTGTGATGCTTGTTTCAGGTACAGGTACATATTGATATAGGCATTTGCATTAGAGCTGGTTTGTTCTAGAAATCAGGTTGGACAGTAGTTACCTGATCCATTCTCTCTTCAGTTGATGCCATCTAGGAGTTGATTAGTCACGTTTTGCATGTGTGTATGATATGTTGATATGTTTTGTTATTAGTTTCTGGATGATATGTTTATGTGAGTTTTTAGACAGATGGATGTAATTCTGATGTGTACATATATGCTTTATATATGAAGTTTGTTTGTTGATGAATGAAATTTGAATTGATTACTTAGTATGGAATGATAATTGTATAAGTATAAGAGGATGAAAATAGATTGATTGCATGTTGATATTGAGTTACAGACATTTAACACGGGTCATGCCTAGCTAACACGAGGGATGTGTTGAATGATCTGGGGACTTGACTCATAGACACGAGGCCATGCCCATAGGCTGTTGACCAACACGAATCGTGTTCATATGATTTCCAATCAGCACGATGGTCAACACGAACTGTTAGCCGTGCTGCACTTCTATTTTACTGAATTTGAACCTGTTTCATCCTGCAATATAGTTTGAGTTTTACCAGTTATCAATTAAGTGTATATGCCAGAAAAATTGTGAAATTATACAAGATTAAAAATGATTAATTACCTGTAAATACGGATTAAGTTAAGGAAAAAGTTTAGGATGTTATAGTATCTCTCTCTACCTCTCCTTATCTCTCCTCACAGGGAAATTTCTCATAAAATGTCCCTGCTCACTATAAGCATAACAACCACCTGTCTGTAATCTGTACTCACCATAATGAATCCTCTGACAATGTCGTCATGGAAATCTAATGGGCCCTGACACTATCGTTAAGCTACCTGATCCTCCCCATCCAGATCCTCTACCATGATAAGTCTAATAAGAAAAAGGTCATGATCAACTTGTAGTAAATCCTCATAATTTGGTATGACTAGGGGTAAACTTAATCCTCTTTCTCAGTTTGCTGGACTCTCCTGGAATTGCTACTCTCTTCTCTTTACTTGCTTTTTTCTCCTCATCATCATCAATAACCTTAAGAAGTTCTTATGCCCTAATCGATGCATCTCTTAATACCGTATAACCACTTGTCTCTGTTTTAGGGATTTGTTTGCAAATTTTCTTGTTCAAACCATCTTCAATAACCTACATTTATTCCTATCGTTAGAAATATAGTTTGTAGAATAATGTGATAGTTGGGTAAGCTGTAACTCGTACTCAACTACAATCATCTTCCCCTGCTTCAGGGCTAAGAACTCCTTTTGTTTTGCATCAGAGTATACTTCCGGTAAGTACTTCTTTTTAAAATCTCGTAAGAAATCCTCCCATACTATCACTCGTGAAAACTCCAAGGAATGCGGAACTGTCTTCCACCAGTTGTACGCATCATCTTATAACAATGATACGGGAAACTCTAACCTGTCTCCAACTGTAGCCTACATCATCTCAAAGACTTGGATAATCCAATCCAACCACTCCTCTGCCATTCGTGTATCTGTAGTACCCCTAAACTCTAAAGCTCCCAACTTCTTTAATTCCTTAATGTTTCTGGATCTAATCTAGTAATCAACCAAAGGTGGATCCTTATAGATAGGATAATAAGGTGGTGGTGGATAAGGATAGGCTGGTCCATAGTGTAGATAATCAGGACCATATTGCACGTATCTAGATACGGCGTGTGATAAATATATTGTCTCATGAAGGTCTGTTGCTCCCCTTTCTCAATAGGATGTCTGGGCTCTGACATATCTACAAAACAAAATAAAATTAATTAAGCACACATTTCACACAATGCACATGTAAATGAAATCACTAATCACACATCAATATACAATCTAGGGATCTTATTCCTGCTCTGATACCAAAATAAAATGTCCTATCGTATTATCATGTTAATCATGTAGTTTATTAATAATAATAAACCATTTTTGTACGTATAAATTAAAATCTTTCTCATAAAATCGTATATTTCATTATTGTTAACCATTATCTTAATATTTTCAATCATGCGTACAATTCTCATATATTCAGTTTACAGTTACTCCAGTATATAATCATAATATCAATCATATTAGTTAACACATCCATTGAATAAGCATTGTGTTAAACTAATACGCCCTTTATTCTGTACTATACAAAGCTCATACTTTACGTAGAACTGGTATACAACGGTTGTAATCTGGATATATAAAACATCCTATACTTATTACATTCTTAATCATATTATTAACTGTATTATTAATCAATTAAATCGTATATTCCAAAAAATATTTCTTTAAATCATGTCATATCCTCACTCTTATCGTTTAAAAAATATCATTGGTTGATTTATCAGAGAAATGGCAAACTTAATCGAGCAGCATGGGAAAAATAGTGCATAAGCACGGCCCAGGTTGCGTGCAGTTCATATGAGAAGAACTCATGTTGATGAACACTCCCATGGGCACAATCTCGTGTTGATACAACACGTCCCATGTTCATTCAACACGTCCTTTATATCATTTAAGCAAGACCCGTGTTGAGTTACTGCAACCTAAAATCAACCTGTAATCAACCTGATACGTGTACATTTCTCATATCATATCAAATATATCAATCATCATCAACAATACTAATTCTCACATACACTTAATATTATCATAATCATACACCTCAACCTGTACTATCTCAAAACAATAACAACATAACTCATATATATATATATATATAACCCAAAATCAACCAAACATCAACAATCATCTCAGCAAACCTAACATTAAACATAATTATACAGATTAAATCCAAAATGCACACAGCATACAAATGTCTAACATAACAACTCCTATGTGGTGTTTGGTGAAGTGAGAGAAAATACGAGAGTAGCAGCTGACCTGCCTGATCACTCAGTAAAGCTAACTCATCTCACTATCTGATCCTGAAACAAAAATCACAACTGCATGAGTTGCAGACTCAATGAATAGTCAATAAATTAATAAACAATTTTCCATTGCAAACCTATCATATTAATTCAATAAAGGTAATCATATAATCCTATAATCATATAATCACGTCTATTTCCTGTAATCATATGTTCTTTCATATAAGCATATGATTTGTCTCGATTCATATAATTAAATGAATCCAGTATAATATTTCTGTGATTTCAACATACAACGTAAAACAACATGTAAATGTAAACTGTATAATCTTCCTCTCCACTTCCTCTCTGTGATTGATCATAAAATCACCAATCCAATCACCAGCAATACCATAACATATCAAATACCATATCATATCATGTACCATATCACATCAAGTACCATATCATACCATGTACCATATCATATCATGTATTCCATTTATCATATCACACAATCGTTTCATATGAATAACATAACATACCTGTTTGCATTTTTGTATCGCATGTACTTGTTCTCCTTTAGATCATATAAATATCATCATTTCCATTTTTATGCTATATTCACATTGTACCATTTATTACAATTTATATTTACTATCAATTATCCAAATACGATCAAATAATTCAATTTACATATTAATTCATATCTTAAGTGAGTTAGACTACTCACCTACTAGCTGAAATATTCGGACTGATGCGTACTCGTGTCCTGTTCGACTCGCCTACTCTGTCGTCCTATAATCACATATACGAACCTTGCTATAAAATTAAATTTACAATATATATATCAATATGAATGCTCCTAATTCGATCCTATTAACTCCTTGTAACATTAATTTCTAACAATTCTTGCCTTAAACTAACTTTTCTAAAATTCTTATATATGGAAACTTCATCAATACTTTCTGTTATGTCTGAACTTTTCTGTTATAATTATACCAAATGATTCCTGACACCATTCTACAATCAATTTTATATATAATACCTATTTTTTGAATCCCTTTCTCTGTTTCTCTCTTTCCCGACCCTCTCTCACTTTCTTCTAGGTTTTTCTTTTGCTTCTATTGTCTGTTTTAAACTCGAATGCAGCTTATATATAAAATTACTGCTCAGCATGACCAAGCTATGCCCAACACGCCCTGTGCCAATTTTCATTTTACACATCTCACTCAGTTTTTTGATATTTCGAGACACTTAGCTCTCCGGCACACCCCGTGTTGACCTTGGCACGACCATGCCCATCAATAAGAGCACTTTTTGTCAATTTTTAGCACGATCGTGCTCTTCATTTTCCAGACAACAGGCCCCACGTGTTGACAACGTGTCGAGTGTGTTGTTTAGCCGTTTTCTTGTCGATTTCACGTCCAAACTTCATTTACTTGAAACTTATAACTTAGTCAATATTCCTATTTAACTTACATTTTACCTCCTTTCTTTATTAAATTTTCTAATTATTTTCGAATGATATTAATCATTTCACTTATTTAACTTAATAATAGGGTTTATGAGACTGTTACAATGTGGAACTCATTTTCAGAAACCCATTTCCCTGATAAACATTATAATTTATAGAAATGATACGAAACAAAATCTAAAAACAGAGGAGAGAGAGAAAATAAAAGATATATACACGTTATTTCATAAATGTCGGCCCAAATCTGTTTTCATTCGTAAAACAAACACAAGCAAAAGCAAAATAAGTTTGAAAACATTCAAATTAAAAACATGAGTGTATATACAAATGTACAACATTTGTACAAATCGAAAATAACAAAAATGAAAACTGGAGCTCGATCTCTGACGTAAACTCGAAAGATACCGATCAACTCTGTGATCCAGTGATAGGCAGCTACCTACGATCTGTACAATCATTTAAAATAACAACGGGGTGAGTATAAACAATACTCAGTAAGTATTCTTAGCTTTAACGTAAATGATGTGCAGGGGAAAGCATAAAATAGCACGAGGACGTGCGTATCTATCTTGTCCCTAGGCATCCCCGTATGCCAGACAAAACAAAACAATCCACACAGGTATAAACACAGCACACAACTCAACTATATTGCATACAACAATATCAACATAAAGCAATTTATTGTCCACACAGGAATCATGTATATAAATAGGCACACAGGCAAACATATCACACAGATCTCACAATACGATATAAATGCAAATCGATGCAATGATATGTCAGTGACAATGCAATTCCACACAGGATGACTCGGGTATCTGGACCACACAAAGCTCAGCCCACAAAGAACAATACCTCTGTTCCACAAAAGAGAGGTTTCATATTTTATTTTAGACCGCACACAGCTCAGTCTATAGATCCACAGAGGAAAATCCATACAGGATATATCGAATGCCACACAGGCTCGTGTCACACAGTATATGCTATGAAAATGGTATGAATGAAATCAATATGAAAATCATTCATAATCGTATCAAATATAGCTCACACAGAGCTCAAATTACCACACAGGTAAATCAAAGATAACGTATCAAACTCGTCAAGAAACAATACCGCAAAGGTATATTATCATTTCAATCGTAACATATCAATACATCCATATTCACTAAAAATTGTCTAACAACTCAACAATCCATTATAGGCACCTATCTTCAATTTGATTAATCAACATAATTCTAAATAAATTACGAACCAGTTTAGTAAGCGTAAGAACACTTACCTAAAAAATAAGCAAAATATTACCAAACATTGGCTCAACAATCACCGCGCCGTCGTACAGATTCTCCTGTACAAAAATAACCATTCACATACTGATTTCAGCTATCATTCCATTCAATACTTAAGAATTCAACAAGAATTCCAATTCAATATCAACCATTTGTAAACATAACATAAACCTTAGGTTTATGCCTTCCTTCCATCATATTTTCTACACAAACTCATCATAACATAATTCTAAACTCATTTCCAACTTCTTAACATCAATAATCAGCAATTCCAGCAGCAAAACAGCACTTAAAACCAACCAATTCATCAATGATCAAAGTATAACCTTATATAAACCATTATAACACCTTTACTTAAGCTTACCTTGCAATTTAGGATATATCTTTGCAAGATTTATGTTCCTAGGAAGAGAAATGAGTTAGGAGACCTTAGGATACGTTGTTATAACTTCAGAGAATGTTTGAGAAGGTAAGGAAATGGTTTTAATCGATTTAAAGTGTTTTAAGTCGGTTAAAACGAAGTCTGGCCGTTGAGAATGGCCTCTGGGAACGACTTCTGGCCGTTTCTGGTGGCCGTTTCCAACTTTCTGGCAGCCATCTACATAGGAACGGTTTTTTAGAACGGTTTCATGGCCGTTTTCATAGGCCGTTTCCTATGTATTTTTGCCACTTTTCATTTTTTTCTTGATTCTTTCGTGTCACCCTTATATCAACCTTAAAATACTTATCTTTAAACACTTATTTATTGTCATTTAATGACGAAAAATATTCAGAATGTTTCAATTCTCCCCCTCTTAGAAAATTTTGTCCCAGAAATTTCAAATCAAGGAACCTAGAAGCAAAGCCAAGTCGTAACATTCTATATCGAATTCTGAAATCAAAATGTACCTCACTGCTCCGAAGTAGAATTAGGAAACAGATATGGATACTGTTGTCGCATATCTGACACCACCTCCGAAGTTGCTTCTTTTGGTGAATGAAAACTCCACTTCACCAAAACCATTAGAATCTCATGATTCCGTAATCGTCTCACCTGTCTGTCTAAAATCTCAACAGGCTCCTCCTCATACTTCAACTCCTCTGAAACCTCTATCTCTGGAGTGCTCAACACGTGACTAGGATCTGATCGGTACCGTCTCAACATAGAAATATGGAATACATTGTGTAATCGGGACAACTCGACTGGTAACCTCAGTCTGTAAGCTAATGGTCCCACTCTCTCTGTAATCTCATACGGTCCAATATATCTAGGACTTAACTTACGTCGTCTGTCAAATCTAATCACACCTCTCCAGGGGGAAACTCGGAAGAAAACTCTATCGCGGACCTCATACTCTATCTCACCATGATATCGGTCGTAGTAGCTTTTCTGACGATCCTGAGCTGCTCGCATACATTGTTTCATAACATTCACTTTATCCAGGGTTTGCTGAACCAACTCTGGTCCCTTAATCTGTCGAAAACCCTCAACATGCCAGCAAACCGAACAACGACACCGTCTTTCGTATAAAGCCTCGTATGGTGCCATCCCGATACTAGAATGATAACTGTTATTGTATGCAAACTTGACTAAAGGTAAGTGAACTACCACCAAACTCCAGAATACATGCTCAAAGCATATTCTTAACTGTCTGAATCGTCCCCTCCGACTGACCATCAGTCTGCAGATGGAAAGCTGTACTAAACCTCAAACGAGTACCCATCGCATCTTGTAAACTCTGCCAGAATTACGATGTAAACCTAGGATCATGATCAGACACAATCGAAGTAGGTACACCATGTAATCTAACAATCTCGGCAATATACAAATCAGCAAGCCTATCCAACGTCTCATCCTGTCGGATAGCTAAGAAATGTGCTGATTTCGTCAATCTATCAACAATAACCCAGATAGCATCGTGACGTCGCAACGTCCTCAGTACCGATAATGAAATCCATGGTGATTTTCTCCCACTTCCATTCTGGAATATCAAGTGGTCTCATTTTTCTTGCCAGAGCCTGATGTTCTGCTTTTATCTACTAACACTGGAGACATTTAACAACAAACTCTGCTATCTCCCGCTTCAAATGTACCCATCAATACAACTGTCTTAAATCCTGATACATTTTCGTACTACCAGGATGAACTACTAAAGGAGAAGAATGAGCCTCTGTCATCAGCTCGTTCTTCGACTCTGCAATGTCTGGAACACACAGTCTATCCTGATAATATAATACACCAGTATCATCAAGTCGGTGAAAAGTAGGTATCTTTCCTCGCTCTACCTTCTTCTTTATCTGCATCAGATGATCATCTTCATTCTGACACCCAGCAATCACATCTCGCATCTGAGATCGAACGCTAATGTTACCTAACATCTGATCCTCACTGCACTTGTAAATCTCGCAAAGCAAACAGCGACTCTGCTCTATAAGTAACTGAATCATCATCCCCTGTCTCCTTTCTGCTAAGTGCATCAGCGACTACAATCGCTTTCCCAGGATGATATTCAATCGTGCAGTCATAATCTTTCAACAACTCAATCCATCGCCTCTGCCGAAGATTCAGCTCTCGCTGTGTCATAACATATTTTAGACTTTTATGATCAGTAAAAATATGAAATGTCTCCCCGTATAAATAATGACGCCAAACCTTCAAAGCATGAACGATCACCGCTAACTCTAGATCGTGAGTCGGGTAATTAGTTTCATGCAGTCGTAACTGTCGTGAAATATATGCAATAACTCTGTCACACTACATCAATACTCCACCTAATCCAGCTCCAGAAGCATCTGTATAAACAACAAAGCCACCTCCCTACGAAGGTAACATCAGAACTGGAGCCTCAACTAACCTCTTCTTCAGTTCCTGAAAACTCATCTCATAATTATCATTCTAGACAAATGGAACATTCTTCCTCAACAAAGATGTCATCGGTCTAGCTATCCTCAAAAAATCCTCGATAAAACGACGATAATAACCTGCCAGACCCAGAAAACTACGTACCTCAGACACGTTTCTCGGAACTTGCCATTCTTGCACTACTTTTATCTTACTAGGATCCGATTTCACTCCCTCTGTTGAGATCACGTGTCCTACAAAGACAACCTCAGACATCCAGAACTCACATTTATTGAACTTAGCATACAACTCTTTTCTTTCAGCAAATCTAGCACAATACGGAGATGTCTCCAATGCTCCTCCCTGTCTCTTGAATACACCAGAACATCATCAATAAAAACCACAACAAACTGATCTAAATAAGGTTGAAAGCAGTTTTCTCAATCGAACTATCCTCAACTCTCAGCTACCAATAACCTAATCTGAGATCAATTTTCGAAAATACAGTAGCTCCCCGCAGTTGATCAATCAAATTGTCTATCCGTGGCAACAGATACTTATTCTTTACTTTCACTTTATTCAGCTGACGATAGTCGATACACAATCGCATACTATCGTCCTTCTTTCGTACAAACAACACTGGTGCTCCCCAAGGTGAAATGCTAGGTCATATAAAACCTTTCTCTAGCAATTCCTCCAGCTGTCGTTTCAACTCCTATAACGCAACAACTGCCATATGATAAGGTGCAGCAAAAACTGGTGCTGCTCCTGGCACAGTCTCTATCCTGAAGTCAGCCTCTCGCTGTGGTGGCAATCCTGGTAACTCGTCAGAAAATACCTCAGGATAATCACAAAAATCTCTACATCTCGCACCTCTAATACAGGGTGATTCAGAACAACTACTGAAGCAAGATAGGCATCACAACCCTCTCGTATCAACCTCGTTGTAATAACCACTAAAATCAGGCAAGAAGGAATAGTCTTCCTTTCGCCTACTAATAATACACGTCTGTCTCTATCAACCTCAATCACGACTTCCTTCGAATAGCAGTCGACCATAGCATGATTTCTGGATAACCAATCCATACCTAAGATAACCCCAAACTCCGCTAACCTCAAAACAATCAAATCGGCTAAATACGTCGACTCGCCAATATGTAACTCACAGTGTCGTAAAATATGTCTCACCAACACTGTACCACCAGCAGGCATCAAAATAGAAACAATATAAGCCAACCTCTCTATACTACCACCAATACGGTCTACCACACTATCACTCATAAATGAACATGTAGAACCGGGATGAATCAATACTCAAGTAGTATATGAAAAAATAGAGATAGTACCAATGATCACGTCTAGATCCTCTGCAGCCTCATCTCTCGTCATAGTATAAACTCGGGCCTGTGGTGCTGACCTTGATGGTGTTGTTGCTCCTATAGATCTGCCTCCTCTACCTGAACCAACTGTTCCACCTCTGGCAACTGATCTACCTCTAGAAGTAGATCCAGAACCTCTGCCACCTCTACCTCTACCAGTACTAGTCAAAACTACAGGTCTGGTCTCACCTACACCACTCTATCTAGATACCTCAACACCCTGTGCACCCTGTCTCTGTGGGCAATCTCTGGAAAAATGGCCAAACTGACGACAAGTATAACATCGTCGATCATCTCTGTCAGTATCTGTACCTGTACTGCGGCCTTGAGAAATAGGAGGTCTGGTGGAATAACCTCTACCGCTACCTCCAGCTCCTCTCCCAGACTGTCTGCCCTGACTACCACCTCTATCTCTCGATGGCCTGAAATCTATCTTCTTCTTTTTCTTCTTTTCTGTACTCGAACTACTAGAAATCATATGTCGCTTATCTTCAGCTTTATCCCCCTCTGCCTCTAACTCCTCGGCTCAGATAGTTGTCTCAAGCAATAACTCATAGCTCGAAGGCTTCATCGCAATCATGTCTCGAATCGGATACCTAAGACCTCTTTTGAATCTGTCCCTCCTCATCCAATCAGTATCAACATCCTCTGGAGCGTATCGAGATAACCTGGTAAACTCTGCCTCGTACTCTACCACTCTCATCTCCTTCTGCTTCAACTCCAAAAATTCCATCTTTTTCTTCGTTTGATAATGTGGAGGAGTATACTTATCAGCAAATCTCCTCAGGAAATCATCCCAAGTAAGCACTGGAGGATCTCTCCGACTGTCTAGAATCGACTCCTACCAATTCCAGGCTGCTTTCTCGAGAAGAGAAGTAGTGTACCTTAATTTTTGCTCTGGCGTACATCT
This sequence comes from Breynia disticha f. nivosa, assembly GCA_948193385.1. Classification (NCBI taxonomy): domain Eukaryota; kingdom Viridiplantae; phylum Streptophyta; class Magnoliopsida; order Malpighiales; family Phyllanthaceae; genus Breynia; species Breynia disticha. The sequence goes on along the minus strand of CANYCX012173220.1, from coordinate 23,983 downwards.
CATGCGTGTTAGAATTCTCTCTGTATGCTTGAGCCAGTGATCAGCCTCAGCTGGATCTGTAGTACCCTCAAATGTCTTCGCCCCCTGCTTTCTAACCTCCGTAAAAATTTTATCGATGTTCAGGTTTGTCTGACTCCCTGAACCTCTACCCCGCTCTCTCATCATCTTCTGCATCACCTCCCAGAACAGAGCATATGCAGGATCGTACGGAGGTATAGGCATCGTAGGCTGTGCACACTGCTCTGGAGGTACTGGGATAGGTCCCTATCCATCTACTGGCTCTCTGGACTCTGCAGTGTGATCAGGAGATACATCGTCTGTCGGCTCCATCTGTTATCGAAATCAAGTTCAAAATCATTTCAAGATCATAAAGCATGAAAATCTTTGTTACAGTCTGCAGAGAATTTAATCTCTGCTCTAATACCACTAAATGTGGAACTCATTTTCAGAAACCCATTTCCCTGATAAACATTATAATTTATAGAATTGATACGAAATCAAATCTAAAAACAGAGAAGAGAGAGAAAATAAAAGATATATACACGCTATTTCATAAATGTCGGCCCAAATCTGTTTTCATTCGTAAAAGAAACACAAGCAAAAGCAAAATAAGTTTGAAAACATTCAAATTAATAGCATGTGTGTATATACAAATGTACAACATTTTTACAAATCCAAAATAACAAAAATGAAAACTGGAGCTCGATCTCTGACATAAACTCGAAAGATACCAATCAACTCTGTGATCCAGTGATAGGTAGCTACCTACGATCTGTACAATCATTTAAAATAACAACGGGGTGAGTATAAACAATACTCAATAAGTATTCTTAGCTTTAACGTAAATGATCTGTAGGGGAAAGCATCAAATAGCACGGGGACGTGCGTATCTATCTTGTCCCTAGGCATCCCCGTATGCCAGACAAAACAAAACAATCCACACATGTATAAACACAGCACACAGCTCAACTATATTGCATACAACAATATCAACATAAAGCAATTTATTGTCCACACAGGAATCACGTATATAAATAGGCACACAGGCAAACATATCACACAGATCTCACAATACGACATAAATGCAAATCGATGCAATGATATGTCAATGACAATGCAATTCCACACAGGATGACCCGGGTATCTGGACCGCAAAAAGCTCAGCCCACAAAGAACAATACCTCTGTACCACACAGGAGAGGTTTTATATTTTATTTTAGACCGCACACAGCTCAGTCTATAGATCCATAGAGGAAAATCCATACAGGATATATCGAATGCCACACAGGCTCGTGTCACACAGTATATGTTATGCAAATGGTATGAATGAAATCAATATGAAAATCATTCATAATCGTATCAAATATAGCTCACACAGAGCTTAAATTACCACACAGGTAAATCAAAGATAACGTATCAAACTCGTCGATAAACAATACCGCAAAGGTATATTATCATTTAAATCGTAACATATCAATACATGCATATTCACTAAAAATCGTCTAACAACTCAACAATCCATTGTAGGCACCTATCTTCAATTTGATTAATCAACGTAATTCCAAATAAATTACGAACCAGTTTAGTTAGCTTAAGAACACTTACCTCGAAAATAAGCAAAATATAGCCAAACACTGGCTCAAAAATCACCCATTCAATACTTAAGAATTCAACAAGAAGTCCAATTTAATATCAACCATTTGTAAACTTAACATAAACCTTAGGTTTATGCCTTCCTTCCATCATATTTTCAACACAAACTCATCCTAACACAATTCTAAACTCATTTCCAACTTCTTAACATCAATAATCAGCAATTCCAGCAGCAAAACAGCACTTAAAACCAACCAATTAGTCAAAGATCAAAGTATAACCTTATATAAACCATTATACAACCTTTACTTAAGCTTACCTTGCAATTTAGGATATATCTTTGCAAGATTTATGTTCCTAGGAAGAGAAATGAGTTAGGAGACCATAGGATACGTTGTTATAACTTTAGAGAATGTTGGAGAAGGTAAGGAAATGGTTTTAATCGATTTAAAGCGTTTTAAGTCGGTTAAAACGAAGTCTGACCGTTGAGAACGGCCTTTGGGAACGGCTTCTGGCCGTTTTTGGTGGCCGTTTCCAACTTTCTGGCAGCCATCTACATAGCAACGGTTTGTGAGAACGGTTACATGGCCATTTTCATAGGCCGTTTCCTATGTATTTTTGCCAGTTTTCATTTTTTTCTTGATTCTTTCGTGTCACCCTTATATCAACCTTAAAATACTTATGTTTAAACACTTATTTATCGTCATTTAATGACAAAAAATATCCAGAATGTTACATACAATTCTTACCCCTTAAAGAATTTCATCCTCGAAGTTCACTTTTGTCCTTGGTAGTTTCTATCTATCTTTATTCTTTTTCCATATTCTTTTATATGCAAATACAATTACTTGATCAATAAAATATACTTGTTAATAGTTGTGGATAATCATGTCTTACCCTATCCTCGATCTCCCATGTCGCTTCTTCCAGATTATGATGTTTTCAGAGAACTTCAACCATTGGAATTTGTTTGGTTCTAAGCTATTTCATTCTATAATCCACAATCTGTATAGGTTCTTCAGTATAGGTTAAGTTTTCTGATATTTGTACCTCTGAGTCTAATACAACATGGGTAGGATCTTATCTATATCTCCTAAGAACACTCACATAGAAAACATCATGAATCTGTGCTAACTCTGCAGGTAGAGTATGTCTGTAGGCTAAAGGAGCAATGTGCTCTATAATCTCATATGGTCCAACATATATGGGACTTAACTTTCCTTTATTTCCAAATCTCATTTATGCTGATCGTAATAACTATTTTTTCTATCTTGACTACATGTCAATTTGCTTTTGATTAGCTATACTTTTTCTACTATTTTTTTTGTACAATTTTGGGTCCTTTAAATATTTCTTCCCCTTCTTTGTCCCAATATATTGGACTTCTACATTTTTTCTGTATAAAACTTCATACGGTGCCATACCAATGCTACTATGATATTGATTTTTCGTAAGCAAATTCCATCAATGGTATGTGTCAATCCTAAGAGCCCTAAAACTCCAAAACACAAGATCTTAGCATCTCTTCTAGTGTCTGTATAGTCCTCTCAGTCTGTCCATTAGTGAAGTTCAATTTCATACCTCGTGCACTCCGTAATGTTTGCCAAAATTTGGAAGTAAACCTGGGATCTCTATCTGATACTATGGAAATAGGAATATCATGTAATCAGACTATCTTTCGTATATACAACTCTGCCCACTGTTCTAAAGAGATTCCGATATTAATCGATAAGAAATGTACAGTTTTGGTCAGTCTATCTACAATTACCCAAACTGTGTCTTTACCCAACTGTGTACGTGGTAATCCTATTACAAAATCTATAGTAATTCGTTCCCACTTCCAGATCAATATCGATAATGGCTGAAATTTTTCAGTTGGTGCCTGATGTTTAGCTTTTACCTGTTGACATACCAGACATCTAGATACGAATTCAGCTACTTCTTTTTTCATGTTAGGCCACTAATAATGTTCTTTCAGAGTATTGTACATTTTTTCATTCCTAAATGCATAACATATGGAGAATTATATGCTTCATTTAGTATCTCCTGTCTAATCCCCTTAATATCAGGTACACATACTCTGGATCCAATCATCAATAATTTATCAACCAACTGAAATGGGGTCTCAATACCCTGAATAATTTGTTCAATCATTCTTATGCTCTCTTCATCTTATTTTTGTGCTGCTTGTATCTTTCTTAACAACATTGGTCGAACCACTAATTTTTCTATTAACAGTCCTGATTCAGTTAATTCTAACTTTGTATTCAAGCTTCGTAAAACTATCAAATTGGTCATACGTGTTAATTATAAGCTATATATAGCAACACTTGACTATCTAATCAGTGCATCAGCAACCACATTTGTTTTTCTGGGATGGTATTCAATTGTGCAATCATAGTCTTTCAAAAACTCTAACCATCTTCTTTGTCGCATGTTGAGTTCTTTTTAGGTCATCAAGTATTTCAAACTTTTATGATCTATAAAAATCTGAAATGTCTCACCATAGAGATATTTCTCCAGATCTTTAGAGCAAACACTACTGTTGCAAGCTCTAAATCATGTACTGGATAATTGGTTTCATATGGTCAGAGTTTTCTAGAGGCATATGCTACCACTTTCCCGTTTTGCATCAATACAAATCCAAGTCTTTAATATGAAGCATCACTGTAAATGATGAATCCTCCTGTACTAGAAGGAATCGTAAGGACTTGATCTGTGGTCAATCGATATTTTAACTCATCAAAACTTTGCCGATATTGTTCATTTCACTAGATAGAAACATTCTTTCTCAGTAGTCATGTCAGCGGTGCAGCTATAATCAAGAATACCTCCACAATTCTACAAAACTACGTACCTCTGTCACTGTCTTTGGAGGTTCCCAATTCACTAATGCTTAATTCTTCTTTGCATGTATTGATATTCCCTATTCAGATATCACGTGTCTCAAGAAAACTATGTGATTCAACCAAAACTCACATTTTCTCAGTTTTGCATACATTTTCTTTTCTCATAGTATTTGCAATACTATTCGCAAAGTTCATTGTGTTACTTAATATTCCTTAAGTAAATTAGTATATCACCTATAAAGACAATCATAAACTTATTGAGAAAGGACTGGAATATATTGTTCATCAGTGCCATACATGCTACTGGAACATTAGTTAAACCAAATGGTATAATTAAAAACTCGTAATGACCATACCAGGTTTAGAAAGCATTCTTTGGAATATCTTCCTGTGCTATCTTTAATTGATGATACCCAGATCTTATATCAATCTTTGAAAACACTGTGGCACCTTGCAATTGGTCAAGTAGATCAACTATACAAGGTAAGGGATATTTGTTTTTTACTGTTACTTGATTTAGTTTTCTGTAATCTATACACAATCGTAATGTTCTATCCTTCTTTTTAACAAATAATACAGGTGCTCCCCAAGGTGAAACACTAGGTCGAATAAATCCCTTATCAAGAAACTCTTGTAACTGTTTCTTTAATTCTTGTAATTTCGACAGTGCGATTTGCTGTATGGATATGGGTGTCGTACCAGGAATCAACTCAATAATAAACTTTGTCTCTCTTTTAAGAGGTAATCTTGAGAGATATTCTAGAAATACGTCAAGAAACTGATCTACTATTGGTATTCCTTTAATGTTTTTATATGTTGTTGTTCTATCAACTATATGAGCCAAGTAAGCTTCACATCCATCGCGAATCAGCTTAAAGGCTTGAATAGCTTGTGAAACTCAAATTTAAAATCCTTTTTCCTTGATAAACAATATAATGAAAGAAATGATATCGAAAATCAAATCTTTAAAACAAGGAGAGAGAAAATATATACACGCTATTTATACAAAACCTCGACCCAACCTGTTTAGTTTTTAAAATAAAACACAAGCGGAAGCAAATTGTTTGAAAGACATTCAAACACAAGTTTTGAGTGTATATACATCTCTGTACAACATATGTACAAACCAAAAATCAAAAATGAACTCCAAAGCTGGACCTCTTACGTAAGTTGCAAGCTGAACTCTGATCACCGCTGTCTTTATCCAAAAGCAGCTACCTACGATCTGCACATCATTTAAAAAAATACGGGGGTGAGTATTTAATATACTTAGTAAGTATTCTTAGCTTCAATTAGATAAAATGATGTGCATGGAAAAAATGTAAATCAGCACGAGGACGTGCCTAACTTCTTTCTCCCTATGGCACTAGATTATGCCGGCAAACATATCCATTCAATTCACATAGAATTTCTAACCACATAGGTTTATTACATCTATAACAGCACACAATAATTTGTTCACACAGAACATCAATATAGCACACAGCAGCATTTTGATCAGACAGATCAATATCCACATAAGATAGCACACGGCAATTATGAACCACACAGGATCTATATCACACAGATATCTATTGTCCACACAGGAGCTCGTTGAATCACGCACACAGCAATCTAGATCACACAGATCTCATAGCATTATATGAATGCAAATATATGCAATGTCAATGCTAATGCATATCCACACAGGATGACCCCATGTTATTGTCCACCATAGCACACAGCAGTGGAAATCCTCTATCGCACACAATAATAGAAATCCTCTATCGCACACAGTAGAGGAATGGCACATAGCCTGAGCACACAGCTCTGAGCATATAGCTCGTAAATACAGACAACACACAGGAAGTACAGGATAGCACAAAGCAAGTCCTTATCCACACAGGATAATCCATACAGGATATCATAGCTACACAGGCATTGTGTCACACAGATGCTTATGCAATATGTGAATGTATGAATAACATTCGTACACATCTCACAAGTATAAAGCACAGCTCACACAGAGCATCTAAGATACCACATAGGTTCACATTCATTATGCTTTCAATAATATCATTCATAGCACATAGCAACAGAACAAAGAAACCATGTCAACATCACACAGAGTACATTTCGTATAAAAACATACCACATAGGTATAACTATCAACAATATATTACTATCAAATCCATGTCAACATTTATTAATGTAAGCCATACATGCTTTTTAACAATCAACTATACATCATCTATGTGTAAACCATATGTCAATTAAGGCATATATGTGTCAATCATGTTTAACATACTAGATTAGATGAAATCAACTCTAAATCAACCAATGCATATCATTTTCAACTTGATTCATCTAAATCTAGTAATCCTCAAATCATAGCATTATAGGCCAAAAACATTTACATATATGTAAGCCTAAGAATAGACATTTTCACTTTTATGATATAGTCTTACGAATGATTTCAGTAAGCGTAAGAACACTTACCTCTGAATAAGAGCAAAATGGACAATGTCAACACCGAATCAATCCCCCCTCAATCATCGTACAGATCCTCCTGTACGAAATTAATTACATTCAACTCATTAAATATCAACATTCATATTGATTCTCTACTTACAATCATCAAAACATCATTTAAAAACTTAATTCATCCAATTCCAACAATTTCCTTCATGACCAAATCTTCGTAAACTTCATTCTCTTAATGATTTACATCTTCTCAATCTTATACAATAGGTTATTCAACTTCCATTCAATCAACAACATGTTTTCCCAGCAACAATTTCAGTTCAAACACATTCAATCATCAATTCAAAGCATAAACCCTTGTATGTTCTTGTAAACCAACTATCAACCTTATCTTGACTTGGATTCTTGCAAGATTAATCTTTCTTCTTGTTAAATCAATCTCTCTCACTCAAGAGCAATGTTCCTTGTTGATTCCCAGCTTCCTCCGCTATTTTCTCTGCATATCATATGATAAGTTCTTGAAGGTTCGAGCAAATCATGCGACTTATATTTTTTTCCCAAAATCAGCAATCCACGCGTGGTGGAGAGTGAACTACGCGTGGTCATAGCGACTGCGTGTACTTTGCTCCCACTACGCGTACTTTCCTGGTTTCCAGCATTTCTCTGTTTTCCTTTGTTATTTCCTATTAACCTTATATCAACCTTCAATCAATCTTCATATACCGCAATTAAATCATTTAATTTTCATCATTTTAATACAAAAAATTCCAAGATGTTAGATAGCTAATACTAGACAACTAGGCGCAATCTTTCTGTTTCTGTAAAATATTACTTTGTCCTATTCTTTCGGTTCAATTATTACTTCTTTTGTATAACAATCCACTTTAGCTCGATGACGAGCTAGCCAATCCATACCTAAAATCAGGTCAAACTCTGTAAAATCTAGTAATATTAAATCAACTATGAATTCTGTATTTTGTATCTGTACTATACAATTTTTATATATCGTATGTGCCCACATCATTTTGCCTAAAAGAGTATGGACTCCTAGGCTCTGGGTCAATATCTCGGATTTAACTTTTATTACATGTATTATTCTGGGGTAATAAATGAATGTGTAGAATCAGGATCTATCAATACGTAAGCAAAAACACTAAATAAATGTAACTCACCTATGATAACCTCAGGAGTGTCCAATGCCTCCTATCTGGACATCAGAAAAACTCTAGCGTGTCCCTGAGTTTGAGTACCAGAGGCTGCTCTACCTCAACTAGATGCTGGAGTAGAAGCAGCTCCTCTACCCCGCCCGTGACTACCACTCACAGTCGTCCTTGTATCAATACTGTGCACTATTGAATGTGTCCAAGATGTATCTCTCATTAACCCAACACTATCTTTCCTGATAGGGAAATCTCTAGCATAATTTCCCTACTGACCACAAACATAACAAGCACCTGTCAATAGTCTACACTCACCATAATGAATCCTCTGACAGTGTGGGCATGGAAGTCTAGGAGGTCCTAACACTGTCGTCGAGCTACCCTTTCCTCCCCATCTAGATCCTCTACCGTGATAAGCCTGCTAAGAAAATTGTTGTGATCTGCCTGTATTAAATCTTCAGAATTTGGTACAAGTAGGGGTAAACACAGTCCTCTTTTCCGGTCTACTAGACACTTTAGAAATTGCTACCCTCTTCTATTTTCCTTCTTTCTCTTCATCATCATCTTTAACTTTAAGAAGCTCTTCAGCCCCAATCACTGCATCTATCAGTACCGTATACTCACTCGTTTTGGGATTTGTTTGCAAATTTTCTTATTCAAACCATCCTTAAATAACCTGCATTTATCCCTGTCGGTAGAAATATAACTCGCAACAAAATGTGATACCTGGGTAAACTATAACTCATACTCAGCTACAGTCATCTTTCCCTGCTTCGGAGCTAAGAACTCCTTCCGTTTCGCATCACAGTATACTTCCAATAAATACTTCTTTCTAAACTCTCATAAGAAATCCTCCCATGTTATAGCTCGTGGAAACTCTAAAGAATGGGGAACTATCTTCCACCATTGGTACGCATCATCCTGCAACTGTAGCTCCCAACTTCTTCAATTCCTTAAATTTTATGATAATCCGATCCAACCACTCCTCTGCCAGTCGTGGATCTGTGGTGCCCCTAAACTCTACAGCTCTCAACTTCTTCAATTCCTTAAATTTTCTGGCTCTAATCTGGTAATCAGTCAGAGGTGGATCTCTATAGATAGGATAATAAGGTGGTAGTGGTGGATAAGGATAAGCTGGACCGTAATACAGATGATTAGGATCATATAGGTTGTGTCTAGATCCTTCATAATACATCTGAACAGTATCTCTCTCTAGGGTCTGCTATTCCCTCTCTCTTGGTAGACAGCCTAGGCTACGACATATCTATAAAACCAAATAAGGATGATTAAGCACACATTTCACACAATGCACATACAAATGTAGAATACAAATCATAAATTAATTTACAATCCAGGGATCATATTCCTTCTCTGATACAAAAATAAAACATCATATACTTATTACGTTCATAATCATGTTATTAACTATATTATTAATCAATTAAATCGTCTATTCCAAACAAAAATTCTTTATATCATGTCATATCCTCACTCTTATCCATTAATAAAATATCATTGGTTGATTTATCAAAGAAATGGCAAACTTAAATGAGAAGCATGGGCAAAACAGTGCATGAGCACGACCCGTTTTGCCCATAGTTCATATGAGCATGGCTCGTGCACGATCTCGTCTTAATACAACACGACCCTATTCATTTAACACGGCATTGTACCATTTAAGCACGGCTCGTGTTGAGTTACTACAACCTGAAATCAACCTGTAATCAATATGATACTTGTACATTTCTCATATCATATAAAATATATCAACCATCATCAACAGTACTAATTCTCACATGCACTTAATATTAACATAATCATATACCTCAACCTGTACTATCTCAAAAAAAACAACATAATGTGTGTGTGTGTGTGTGTGTGTATATATATATATATATATATATATATATATATATATATATATATATATATATATATATATCATCCTAAAATCAACAAAACATCAACAATCATCTCAACAAACCTAACATCAATCATAACTATACAGATCAAATTCAAAATACTCACAGCATGCAAATGTCTAACATAACAGCTCCTATCTGGTGTTTGTGAAGAGAGAGAAAATATGGGAGTAGCAGCTGACCCACCTGATCACTCTGTAAAGCTAACTCAGCTCACTATCTGATCCTAAAACAAAAATTGCAGTTGCATGAGTTGCGGGCTCAGTGAATAGTCAATAATTTAATAAACAATTTTCCATTGCAATCATATCATATTAATTCAATAAAGGCAATCATAGCATCCTGTAATCATATAATCACGTATATGTCATGTAATCATATGTTCTTTCATACAATGAATCCAATATAATATTTGTGATTTCGATATACAATGTAAAACAACATATAACTATAAACAATATAATCTTCCTCTCCACTTCCTCTCTGTGATCGATCATAAAATCACCAATCCAGTCACCATTAATACTATATCATATCAAATACCATATCATATCATGTACCATATCATATCAAGTACCATATCATACCATGTTCCATATCATATCACATATTTCATTTATCGTATCACACAATCATTTCATATGAATTATGTAACGTACTTGTTTGCATTTTTGTATCGCATGTACCTCCTTTAGATCATATAAATATCATCATTTCCATTTTTATGCTATATTCACATTGTACCATTTATTACGATTCATATTTACTATCAATTATTAAAATACGATCAAATAATTCAATTCACATATTAATTCATATCTTAAGTGAGTTAGATTACTCACCTGCTAGCTGAAATACTCAGACTAACGTGTAGTCGTGTCCTGTCCGGCTCACCAACTCTGTCATCCTATAATCACATATACAAACTTTTCTATAAAATTCAATTTACAATATATATATCAATATGCATGCTCCTAATTCGATCCTATTAACTCCTTATAGCATTGCAATTCTTACCTTAAACTAACTTTTCAAAAATTGTTATATATGGAAACTTCGTAAATACTTGTTGTTATCTCTGAGCTTTTATGTTCTAATTATACCAAATGATTCCTGACTCGATTCTATGATCAATTCTATATATAATACTTGTTTTCTGGATCCTTTCTCTGTTTCTCTCTTTCCCACTCTCTCTCGCTTTTCTTTAGGTTTTTCTTATGCTTCTGTTGTCTATTTTAAACTCAAATGCAACTTATATATAAAGTTACTGGCCAACACGACCGTGCCATGCCTAACACGCCCTGTGCCAATTTTCATTTACAAGTGTCACTTAGTTTTTTGACATTCTGGGACACTCAGCACTTCGGCACGCTACGTGTTGACCTTGGCATGACTGTGCCCATCATTAAGAGCATGTTTTGTCAATTTTTGAGCATGATCGTGCTCTTCATTTTTCAGTAAAATAATCATCTCAGTCTGAAGCAATATTAAGAACTGTCAAGCAAATATAACCTATCTCGATCAACATACACCTCAACAATCATATCAGTCTGAAACAAACATCAACCATATATAAATATATGTAATCTCAACAACCAAACATAAATGTCAATCTGTTAACATAACAAGTCATATGTACATGCAAACATGCAACATCACTCAAAACTCCTATGCCCAACATTGATGAGGAGAGAAAAAATAGTAGGGGAGTAACAGTCCACCTACCTATATAATATGTACACCTATCTCAACTCATTACTAGACCCTGAAACAAAAATTGCAGTTGCATGAGTTGCGGCCTCAATCAGTAGTCAAGAATTCAAATCATTTAATAAAATTATATAAATGAGTCCATTTTTGGTATTGTCATATCAAACATATAAATGCAATGCTATAATTCATTTATAATTTAATTGCATTTTTTGTATTTGTATGAATCATAAGTGATAAATTTCTAAATATGACATGCAACGTATAATGGCTTGTATCTGTAGAATCTCCTTTCTCCACTCCTAATGATCGATTATACAATACCAATCCAATCACCACCAATACCATTTCAGATCATATCATATCAGATATAACGTATATTGCGTCACGCAAATGTATAAGTATGAATAACGTAACGTACCTATTTGCATTTTCATTTCACTCGTACCTATTCGCAATTCGATAATATAAACGCATTCGTTTCCATTTTTATACAATTTTCACATTTTAATATTTAATTGCCACTCATATAAAATCTCAAAAAATTGTATAATATCGATATTCGAATTGCGTATTAAATTTTATTTTAAGTGAGCTAGACTACTCACCTGTCAAGTGAAGTACTCAAACCTCTGAGTGTTCTGGTCCTGCCCGGACCGTCCAGTCTGTCGTCATATATAAACATATATGAATCTTTCTATAAAATCCAATATAGAAATAATTACGATGACTCTATTAATTATATATATATATATATATATAAACGCCCTAAAAAATTCGTTACAGTAACATATTAAATTTGCATGCCCCGAACTCAACCCTAACAGATTTTTATCTTTTCTCAAATCATCAATTTATAATTTCAAGTTAATTTTACAATAATTTGAATATTAAAACTCGTAAAAATTTACGGTAAACTTTGAATTTTAACTGTTTCAACTATACCAATGGATTCCCAGCTCGAGATTATGATCGATTCTATAACTCAAACCCATTTCCTAGCTCAATCTCTCACTAAATTCGTCACTCTCTCTTTATAATCCTCGACTCTCTCTCTCTCTTTTTCTCAACCTCTCTCTCACTTTCCTGTATTTTCTTTCTCCATCTTCTTCAATTGAACTTATATTATTTTACCAAAATTATTAGAGTATACACGGTCATCTTAAAGTACAAGGAGTCACCCCACCGCTCGTCAATTGACCTCCATCGCATGTAGTATACTACGTGTGATCGTGGCTACCTCTTGTAATCACTGCATGTAGTCTACCACCCCTTGTACTTTGTATTTTCCTACAAAAGTTCCCTTTTACATATACTTGCTATCAATCATCAATTAACTTGCAATTAACCACCTATTTCCTTAAATCTATCTATTAATTTCTTAATTTTGTATGATGATCATAATAACTCTTCTATCTATCTTGTGTAGCTTTCAATTTCCTTTTGATCACCTTTACTTTTTCTATTTTTTCTTGTACAAGTTCAAGTTGTTCAAATATCTCTGCTCCTTCTCTATCCCAGTAAATTGGATTTCAATTCATCAAAACTTTACTAACATTGTTCATTCTACTGGATAGAAACATTTTTTCTCAGTAGTCGTGTCAGCAAATCAACTATAATCGTGAGTCCCTCTATAAATCTATGATAGTATCCTGTCATGCCCAGGAAACTACGTACCTAAATAATTTTTTTAAGAGGTTCCCAATTCACTATTACTTTGATTTTCTTAGGATCTACTGATATTCCTTGTCCACATATCACATGTCCCAAACAGACTACGTGATCTAACCAAAACTCACATTTACTAAGTTTTCCATACATTTGTTTTTCTCGTAATATTTGCAATACTATTCACAAATGTTCATTGTGTTCTTCAATATTCCTTGAGTAAATTAGTATATCATCTATGAAGACAATCACGAACTGATCAAGGAAGGACTAGAATATATTGTCCATCAATGCCATAAACGCTGCTAGAGCATTAGTTAAACCAAATGGCATAACTAAAAACTCGTAATGACAATACCGGGTTCGAAAAGCAGCCTTTGGAATATCTTCCTTTGCTATCTTTAATTAATGATGCCTAGATCTTAGGTCAATCTTTAAAAACACAGTAGCACTTTGCAACTGATCAAGTAGATCATATATCTGAGGTAATGGATATTTTCTCTTCACTATTAATTCATTGAGTTTTTTATAATCTATACATAACCATAGTGTTCCATCTTTCTACCTCACAAACAAAACAAGTGCTCCTCACAGTGAAACACTAGGTCAAATGAATCCTTTATTAAGTAACTCTTATAACTATTTCTTTAATTCTTGTAATTCAGATAGTGCCATTATGTATGGCTATATGGATATAGGTGTCGTACCAGAAATTAACTCAATAGTAAATTTCGTCTCTCTATCAGGTGGTAATCTTGAGAGGTCTTCCAGAAATACTTTAGAAAACTGTTCTACTATTGGTATTCCTTTAATGTTTTTATACGTTGTTGTTCTATCAACTATATGAACCAAGTAAGATTCACATCCATCATGGATCATCTTAAAGGGTTGAATAGATGGTACTAGAAAACTATGCACAATCTTCCTATTTCTGCGAAATATTACTTTGTTCTGTTCTTTAGGTTCTATAATTACTTCTTTGGTAGAACAATCCACTTTAGCTCGATGACGAGCTAATCAATGCATACCTAATATTAGGTCAAACTCTATCAAATCTAGTAAAATCAAATAAACTATTAATTCTATATTCTGTATCTGTATTATACAATCTATGTATATCGTATGTACCCACATCATTTCGGCTGAAGGCATATGGACTCGTAGGCTCTGCGTCAATGTCTTAGGTTTAATTTTTATTACATGTATTTTTCTCAGAGAAATAAATAAATGTAACTCACCTATGATAACCTCAGGGGCGTTTGCTACCTCCTGTCAGGACATCGTAAAAACTCTAGCATATTCCTGAGTCTGAGTACCAGACGCTCCTCTACCTCAGCTAGACACTAGAGCAGAAGCAACTCCTTTGCCATGCCTGTGACTGCCACTCACAGTCTTCCTCAAATAACTACTGTGAACTACTGACTATGTACGAGGTGTATCTCTCTATGCCTCTCCTTTATATCTCCTCATAGGACAATCTCTTATAAAATTTCCCTACTCACCACAAGCATAACAACCACCCAACATTAATTTGCAGCCACTATAATAAATCCTTTGACAATGTGGACATAGGAATCTAATGGGTCCTGACACTGTTGTCAAGCTGCCAGGTCCTCCCTGTCCAGATCCTTCAGTGCAATAAGCCTAATAAGAAAAAGGTTGTGATCTGCCTGCAGTACATCCTCAGAATCTAGTATGAGTAGGGGTAAACCTAGTCCTCTTTTCTAGACTACTAGACTCTCCTGGAATGGCTACTCTCTACTGTTTACTTGCTTTTTCCTCTTCATCATCATCATTAACCTTAAGAAGTTCTTTTGCCCTAATCAATTCATCTCTCAATAATGCATAATCACTCTTCTCTTTTTAGGGATTTTTTTTGAATTTTCTTTTTCAAACCATCTTCAAAGAACCTACATTTATCCCTGTTAGTAGAAATATAATTTACAACATAATGTGATGAATGGGCAACCTGTAACTTGTACTCGGCTATAGTCATCTTACCCTACTTCAGAGCTAAGAACTCCTTTCATTTTGCATCAGATTATACTTCCAGTAAGTACTTCTTTCCAAACTCTCATAAGAAATCCTCCCAAACTATCACTCTTGGAAACTCCAAGGAATGGGAAACCGTCTTCCACCAGTTGTACGCATCACCATGTAATAATGATACAACAAACTCTAACCTATCTCCAACTGTAGCCTGCATCATGTCAAAGACTCAGATAATCTGATCCAACCACTCCTCTGTCAGTCGTGGATCTGTGGTGCCCCTAACTCTACAGCTCCCAACTTTTTCAATTCTTTAAAGTTTCTGGATCTATTCTAGTAATCCACCAAAGGTGGATCCCTATAGATAGATAATGTGGTGGTTATGGATAAGGATAAGCTGCACTGTAATAAGGATGATCAGGATCATATGGCTCATGTCTAAATCATGCATAAGACATCTAAATGGTATATCTAGGATCTGTTGCTCCCTTTCTCTCGGTAGACTGCCTAGGTTGCGACATATCTATAAAATCAAATAAAAATCATTTAACACACATTTCATACAATGCACATACAAATGTATAACACAAATCACAAATCACATATGATTTGTTTATCCAGGGATCATACCCCTGCTCTAATACCAAAATAAAATGTCTTATCTTGTTATCATATTAATCATGTAGGTTATTAATAATAATAAACCATTTATGCACATATAAATTGAAACCTTTCTCGTTAAATCGTATATTTCATTATCGCTAATCACTATCCTAATATTTTTAATCATACATACAATTTGATTGTATTCATTTATAGTTACACCAGTATTTAATCACAATATTGATCGTATTAGTTAACACATCCATAGATTAAGCTTTGTGTTAAACAAATATGCCCTTTATTCTATACTATACAAAGCTCATACTTTAAGTAGAACTGGTATATAATGGTTGTAACCTGGATATACTGATAAGCCAATATTGCACACCTATAAAAACAATTTCAGCAATATTAAGAACTCTCAAGAAAAAATAACCTGTCTCTATCAACATACACCTCAACAATCATATCAGTCTGAAACAAACATCAACCATATATAAATATCTGCAATCTAAACAAGCAAACATAAGTATCAATCTGCTAACATAATATGTCATATGTACATGCAAACATGCAACAACACTCAAAACTCCTATGCCCTACTCTAATAGGAGAGAGAAAATAGTCTGAGAGTAGCAGTCGACCCACCTATATAATCTGTACTCCTATCTCAACCCACTACTAGATCCTGAAATAAAAATTGTAGTTGCATAAGTTGCGGGCTCAGTGAGTAGTCAAGATTTTAAATCATTTGATAAAATTATATAAATGAGTCCATTTCCAGTATTGTCATATCAAACACATGAACGCAATATGATAATCCATTTATAATTTAATTGCATTTTTTGTATTTGTATGAATCATAAGTGATAAATCAATAAATACAACATGCAACGTGTAATGTCCTGTATCTGTATAATCTCTTGTCTCTACTCTCGTCTCCAATGATCGATCATATAACACCAATCCAATCACTACTAATACCATATCATATCATATCACGTATAACGTATATCGTGTCACGCAACTGTATAAGTGTGGATCACGTAACATACCTGTATGCATTTTTATTTCACTCTTACCTGTTCGCAATTTGATAATATAAACGCATTTGTATCCATTTTTGTACCATTTTCACATTTTACTATTTAATTGCCACTCGCATGAAATCTCAAACAATTTTATAATATCAATATTTAAATTGCGTACTAACTTTTATTTTAAGTGAGTTAGACTACTCACCTGTCAACTGAAGTACTCAGACCTCTGCGTGCTCTGGTCCTACCCTGACCGTCTAGTCGGTCGTCCTATATATACATATACAAATCTTTTTATAAAATCCAGTAAAGCAATAATTACGATGCATGTCCTAAATTAACTATTGTTTCTCAAATCATCAATTTCTAATTTTATGTTAATTCTACGATAATTTCAATATTAAAGCTCATAAAAATTTACAGTAAACTTTGAATTTTGCCTGTTTCAACTATACCAATGGATTCCCGGCTTGAGATTAAAATCGATTCTATAACTCAAACCCATTTCCTAGCTTAATTTCTTAATCTCTCACTAAAATCCTCACTCTCTCTCTATACTCCTCAGCTTTCTCTCTCTCTCTCTCTTTTTCCTCCAACTCTCTCTCACTTTCTTAATTGTTCTTTCTCCATCTTCTTCGATCGAACTTATATTTTTTTACCCCAATTAGTAGAGTCGCGATCATCTTAAACTACAGTGAGTCGACCCCCACCGCGCGTCTATTGACCTCCACCGCGAATAGTATACACGTGGTCGTTGCTCCCTGTGTAGTCACTGCGCGTAGTCTACCACCCTTGTAATTTGTATTTTCTTGCAAAAATTCCCCTTTTACATATACTTGCTATCAACCATTCGTTAACTTACAATTAACCGCCTATTTCCTTGAATCTATTGATTAATTTCTTAATTTCATTAATCATTTTAATTACTCCATTACTTATGAGGTTTTTAAGACGAGGATGCTACATTATGGAAGCTAATTGAAATCAAGTATTGTTTTTCAACTCGTGGGGACTTAATTGCACAAGGAATTATGAAATTAAGGTTCATTTATAAGACCATTAGAGATTTTCAAAGAAGATCTGGTTGGTTAAAGATCTCATGTTGAAAGAAATTTGTTTGTTGAGTGTTAGTATGACATATATCTATGGACATATAGCATTGCATAAAAACTTTAAGTATAGTTCAGTATGTTAGTGAAATTTATCTACTCTTCTAGATAAAATTCTATATCTACCAAAAGTTGTCCGATATATAGCTTAAAAGTGGACAAAAGTAATAATACGTTGACACTTTAGGTGACTATTTCTTTTGCATAGTGTTAAAATAAACATACATCCTAATGGTAGAACATTATCACATATTTGTGTAATATGTGCATAAGTCGACCAAGAGATGGAAAGAAAATAAAATTGATCTCAACTTTCCTAATGTGATACCCATATAGAGTTGTAACTCTAATTCACCCTTAAGACTCTTTTAAATAACAAGAAGCGTAAGTTTAATTGATTAATTTAATAACTCTAAACAAGGCTGTGTTAGTATTGAACAAGCAGATAAGGACTTATCAATTAAACATTAAGCATGTTGTGGAAAGTTATTCAAAAAGAGAATGTTCCTTTTAGTAACATGTCACTTTAGAAACATATTATACTTGAGCTCACTACTTTTCTAAAAAAAGGTAGAAGTATATATGAATATTTTCGTGAGACCAAAATAAGATGAAAACTAGTGATCATGGGATTAAACTAAGGAGAAGTCACGTTAAGCTGGAGGTGAAGAAAAAGTGAGATGCTTCAAAGAGAAAATCTCAATAGTTGACTCGTCGTACGATCTCGCCAATGAACATTTAGTGGAAAGTGAGGGCATTACATACAGTGAGATAGTGCCTCATCATGTGCAAGTGGGAGATTGTTGAGTCCTCTAACGATGAGTCATGAGGGGAAAAATAAACAATTTGTATGTCTATATATAAAGCCAAAAGAAACCTTCACACTTCTCATTTAATCACTTTTTATACTCTCCATCATCCATCATTCTATATAGACTAGGATTTGTTCTTGAGAGAACAATTTTAGTATAAACATTGAACGTCACATAATAGAGAGGCAAACAAAGTCCGTACCGAGTATATGTAAATATATTCGTAGAGAAGGAAACCAGAACGGTTGCTGAAAAGATTTGGCTATTGATGTGATTAATCTTCCACTAAGTAAAGAACAAGTCGTGTTCTTCCTGTTAATTACACCACATTTGCTTTCAGTATCGAATACTATTAGTATTCCTGCAAGGATCTTACTGTAGTTTCTATTGAAATAAATTTTTCAAAACTAAAATTAATTTCATTTTATTTACATTAAAAAATGTTTCAAAAAGACTAAATAATTTGACTATTTTATCAATTAAAAAAATATATTTAAATTTAAATATATTGATATAATTAGTGATTTTTCTAATAAAAAATTAATAAATTTCAAATAAAAAATCATCAATATAAAAAAATCAAAAATATTTTTTTAATAAAATAACTTCGATCTATGATTAAATATCCAATTCCAAGCTCAAATTGAACAGGGCACAAAAATTTTAAAATTATATTTTTATTAATGTAAAAAGTGTCACATTATTTGTTCTCCTAAGGTCTCAAACCCTAATGATTAGTGTTGTTATTAATGATCATATTGTTGTTGTGAAGATATATGGATCAGATCATAGAAATTATGGGGAGAACATGATTTGAAGGCAAAGAAGAAGGAATTTGATGATATAATGTCCTGCATCCTTAATTTGTGAGTTCTCTTTTTACATATATTATATATATATTTATTACCCAAGACTTCTACAATTCAAACATGAATGTAAATGTAATTATGATCATTATTTTTTTTTGACAAATGGTACATGATTTCATCCATTCAAATCATCGTCCAAAGCGGCCATAATACAAATCGGAGCAGAAAAACCCCATATGTGGAGACCTAGACGTGAATCATAGGCCCTAGCAAGCTGATGGGCTACTTGATTCGCAGATCTCCTGATAAAAACAACTTTTACATATGTTAAATCTGATAAAAAAACCTTACAATCAACAACCAATAACCCAAAATAAGAATTAAAACATTGTAGACCGTTTATAGCTTCCACCGCGTTCCAGCAATCTGACAGAATAATGAAGCGAGACCCGCTTCTCTTCTTATTCTAGGCTAAAGCCTCTTGGATGGCCATAACTTCTAGAATAGCCGAATCATAAATGGATGGAAACTTAATGACTTTCTGTTAGTGGTCTAGGATCCGCCCAAGACTAAACTGACTTAACAGGACTAAATGACAATATGTTTGTCATATATGGGGACTTATGAGAAAGTTTACCATGTTATATAAGGGTCATTTTATGGAAACCCTGGATAACACTACAGATCAGTTTCACGTTAAACTTAAGAAACCTCTCAGTGAAAATGAACAGATCTTTTTCTCAAGGCTACTGGTTTAACAAGCGTTCTGTAGAAAGGGTTGCGAAAGCACGCCTTCAACTCGACAGTTGCGTCTGGAGGAGAAGGAGACCACAGTTTTTCTCAATCACGCGTAAGGAGAACTCAACTTTCCGCTGCGCTAGTAAGGTACGTCCTATACTTTAATTACTACTGCTATGTGCTGATATATAGTTTGAGTTCCGTCATTGGTATCAGAACGAGGTTAGGAGTAATACTCGCAAAAATTGCAAAAGAATACTGTGTTTTGTGCATAAATTCGTGTGTCGACTATTGCTACCTTTTTCTGTGTTGAAAACTTGCGAATAGCGCAACAGTTTCGATCGTAATTGTCCAGAGCCGAGAAAAAATGTTGGAATGTTGAAATTCCGATTGCACCATTAGCATTAGCACGAACAATTGAGTGAACACACAAATTTTCGTGCAATTCTGAGATCGGGAGGGGCCTGAACAGAGACGAAACGAAAAAAAACAATTATTGTTCAATGAAGAACAATGGCGGCTGCATTCAAAGGAGGGTGATGTGGCAGCTTCACAATGGTTCAAATTTGAATTAGAAAGTGTTGACTAGCATTTGTTTCAATCAAACCAGTTTGACTGAACCAAATCAATCCAACCGAACCGGAGCCAACCACCCGACCACCAGCCAACCAACCAACCACCATCTACCGGCCGACCACCATCCGGCGACTGGCCGGCCAACATTCCGGTTACCGGCCGGCCAATTTCCGGCGACTTTTCCGGCGACATCTGGCTTTGACCGTCGACCGTTGACTTTTTGGCCAACTTTGGTCAGCTTTGACTGGGTTGACTGTTTTGGCTTCTTCTGACTGTTTTTGACCACTTTTGACTGTTTTGATAGACTTTGACCATGCTTTCTTGGATAAACCACCAATGACCGGCCTTGACCGAGGTCGATCGACCTTGACCGGCATTGACCGAAGTTTGACCAACTTTGACCAAGCCAAAAATTGACTTTCGACAGTTTACCATTGCCAATTTTCATAGTCTGACCACTTTTTATATAATGATCATAATTAATTGCCAATTAATTTTTTAATGACTTATCTAATAGATTTTTCTTTGGTTTCTCACTTTGTTTTTTATATGTGTTATAGATATGAGTTACAAAAAAGTTTTCCCTAAGGTGGTGAGAACTCAAGCTCAAAAGGCTAAGGTGGAAACCATGGAGCAAGAAATCCTGAGGTCTTTTTCTCATGCGTTGAGAGTAGACGATCTTAATGCCATTCTTGAGAGAATCAGGCAGATTAAAATAGCCATCCAAAAATGTGTTTGGGAAGGCAGTTTTAATCAGTTATGAGTATAATGTGTAAAATATGTCTTAATGAATAGTAAATAACTGTGTATTGATATTGGTATAACCATGTGAACTTTATGAGAAAGGTTAGGAATATGGTAATGTTTGGTGAATTCAAAAGGTTTTTCCTTATAACCATATTCGTTTCATTCTAATAAGAATGTATTATACGATGGTAGGATCTAGGCTAAGGGCCAATAAATGAATTGTGGGCACAAACTTAATTGTGAGGTGAATTTTGATGAGTTTTGGGTGCTTAGAAAAATAAAATAAAGAAATTGGAGGTACTATTTGTTGATGAAATTTTGAAATAATGTGAATATATGGATAAATGAGTGGTTAGAGACTGTGATTATTGAGGCTTTTATCGCCTGTCTGACTCTTTAAGGTAGTGCTAAGGTTGTGAATTATAGGAGAGGAGTTCTCGAAATTCTTACATATTTTCTTGACCCAAAGGTAGGACATTAATTGCATTTCTTGTGAAAAATTCTACATTTTGCATTTCTTCTCATGCGTACGCAAAACATTGCCTTGTTTACCTACCTTGGGGTTGACACTACCTGACAGATGAAAGGTTGCGAGCATAGATATAATATGGAGTTAAAGGAAAAAGGAGCTCAAATGACATGAAAATTTCATAATTTTTGAAAGATAGAAATCACAGTTATATTTTGTGTTAGGAATTTCTATAATAAAGGTCAAATATTACACACATAATATAAGTGAGATGTAAAAGAAATACTCTTGAGTGAAGATTTTATTAGCATAGGCTCAGACACTAAGGTGGATGTTAAATCACATGGGTGCTTATATGCGCTAATGAGTATTGAATGATAGAGGCAATCTCAATATTGTTACGAAAAGAGGTGAAAATGATATATAAAATATATAAGATAGGAACAAAGAGATTCCTATGTCAAGATTGGATGGAGTTATATTCCTTCAAAGATTGCTATTTCGGATGTTGAAAAAAGGACGCGTAAGCATTGTCCTCATAGATTTCAGAATTTGGTTCGAATTAAATTTCGAAGACGAAATGTTCTTAAGCGGGGTAGAACTGTAACATCCTAAATTTTAAATAAAATACGAAATAATGAATAAAAATATGTAAAAATACACGTAAATTTTTCGCGAATTAATTTAATAAATAATTCAGATAGTAATATAAGTTTTTTTTAAGAATTAAAATCGTAAATGTATAAGTTGATCGTGAAAGGAAAACGACGACAAGTAAATTATTACGAAGGGAGAAATAATAAAATTTTTCGCTCTCATTTAAATAATTATTTGATGAACAATAAATAACGGGGAGTTTATGACAGTTATATTTAGAGGTTGAATTTCGAGAATTTCGAAATCGGAAATCCATTATGAGTCGGAGACAAATAAATTACGAACCAAATCGACTCAAGATGAATGGAAAGGATCTTCTTTCCACCACCAACACCACTCACACGACATCATCAAGTGTCCAATCACATTTTATGAGATTCTTTTTCTTTTGACCCCCACTTTGTTTCTTTTTCCTTCTTTAATTCTCCTATAAATTCCCCTTCTCCTCCTCTTCATATGCCATATGATTCTCTTCTTCTTTTTCATTCCAAATTCCTTTCAATTTTTATTTTTATCTTCCATATAAACAAAATTCTGGTGGTTTGGAACTTAAGGAAACATTTGAGAACTTAAGAAATCAATTGGAGGATTTGATTCTGTAAGTTTCTTTAGCATTAAGTTAAAATCCCGTTTTTCTTTCAAGCTTAACTTCCTATTGCCATAACTCTATCGTTTGAGCTCCGATTTTAGTAAATAAGTACTCGTTGGAAAGCTTTGAACGTCTACTATCCATTTACGTGAGATTTTGTTGTTAAAAACGTGAGTTAGGTATTCAAAACCTGCTGGAAAGGTGACGGGTTGTGTAGTGACGAGTTGAGGTTCACGGAATCGGATTCTTTAGCAGGTTAGCTACTTGGGGTAAGTATTTTGACCTATTTTTAAGGTCTTTTAAGAGTTAAAAGATGGAATTATTTGATGTTTGAGGGAGGGAAGCCTTAAACCTTTGGAAATTAATATATAAAAATAAAGAATAGAGGAAAAGAGAGAAGATGTAAGAATTAAGAAATTAAACTTAATAATATTTTTCATTATATGTTAAAAATAATTCTTGTACATATAATTAATGAAAGGT
>CANYCX012173169.1:0-12638 GCA_948193385.1 Breynia disticha f. nivosa | reverse complement strand
TGTGCTGAAATCTCTCTGGATTAGGGTTTGATATCAGTATATGTACATGACAATTTCATACATTCTATTCAATGTATTTTGCTGGGTTATCATTGAAAAAGGAATCACTAGGGTTCCTGTTTCATTTATTACCTTGAAAACTCTCTTTGTAAATTTTTGTGTACATATCTATATGTGTTTATGAAAGATGGGGTTTTGAGTTTTGTCCTTCCATTTTTATAATTCATTATGGTTTGAGATTTATATCAAAAATAAAAACTTGATTTCCGGGTTTAAGTATCACTTGCAGGAGGGAAGTATACGTAAGTGGTATTTAAATTCGGGGGTTACATAAGCTCCTCCAAAATCGAGAAGTGAATCGCGGATCAATATCCGACATAATAGATACAGGCACCCCGTGCCACCTCACAATCTCTGAAACATACAGGCCTGCCAGCTTTTACAGAGTATCATCCTGTCGAATCGCCAAAAAGTGCACCGATTTCATCAATCGGTCGATTATAACCCACACAGCATCATGCGTCCTAAACGTCTTCGCCAACCCCATAATTAAGTCCATCGTCAACTTTTCCTACTTCCACTCAGGAATCTCTAACGGCTTCAGTTTCGCTGCTGGAGCTTGATGTTCTGCCTTGATTTGCTGGCACGACAGACATCGAGCTACAAAGTCGGTGATCTCCCTCTTCATATTCACCCACTAATACATTTCTCGCATGTCTCGGTACATCCTGGTGCCGTTTGGATGTGCTAAAAGTGGTGAAGAGTGTGCCTTTGTCATCAGAACCTCCTTGACCTCTGCTAGGTCAGGAACATACAATCGCTCTCCATAGTAAAGAACACCGTCCTCATCTAACCTGTGCAGGGTAGTCATTTTCCCTTTCTCAACCTTCCTTTTCATCTTCATCAAGTGCTCATCATCCCGCTGTCTCTCAGTGATCAAGTCTCGCATCTGGGGTCGAACCTAAATGTTTGCTAACATCTCCCCCTGAGCCATATCAAGCTGTACCCATAATGCTCTCAGTGCAAACAGGGACTCTGCTTTATAGGTCACTGTATCATCGTCCTCTCAACCCTTCCGGCTTAAAGCATCTACAACCACGTTAGCTTTACCCGAATGGTAGTCGAATGATGCAATCATAATCCTTAAGGAGCTCAATCCATCTCCTATACCTCAGATTCAAGTCCCTCTACGTAGTGATATATTTCAGACTGTTATTGTTGGTAAGAATCTAAAATGTCTCACCATACAGGTAGTGCCTCGACACTTTTAAAGCGTAGATGATAGTTGCCAACTCTAAGTCGTGGGTCGGGCGATTAACTTCATGTTGCCTCAACTGTCTAGAAGTGTAAGCAATCACCCTCCCATTCTGCATCAGTACTCCTCCTAAACCTGCTTTCAAAGCGTCGGTATAAACCACAAATCCTCTGCCATCTGTCAAAAAATACAAGTACAGGTGCCTCTACTAATCTCCGCTTTAACTCTTGAAGCTCTCCTCACACCGCTCACTCCAAATGAACGGAGCGTTCTTTTTTAAGAGATTAGTCACTGGACTCGCTATCTTTGAGAAATCAGCTATAAACCTCATGTAATAACCTGCCAATCCCAAGAAACTGCGTACCTCTGTCACATTCCTAGGAGCCTCCCACTCTTGAATCGCCTTTATCTTGCTGGGATATGGCATAACACCCTCTGCCGATACAACGAGGCCTAGGAAGACCACCTCTCGCATCCAGAACTTACTTTTTTCGAACTTGGCATACAACTATTTCTCCCCGAGTATCTCTAGAGCCTGGCTCAAATGTCCCTCGTGCTCATACCGATCTCTTAAATAGAACAACATATCATCTATAAACACCACCACAAAGCTATCCAAGAACGACTGAAAGATCTTGTTCATTAAAACCATATAGGCTGCCGGCGCGTTAGTCAGACCGAACGACATCACAGTGAACTCGAAGTGGCCGTAATGAGTCCGAAACGCGGTTTTAGGAATGGAGCTATCATCCACTCGTAGCTACCAATACACTGATCTCAAATCAATTTTAGAGAAAACCGTAGCTCCCCTCAACTGATCGATCAGGTCATCTATCCTCG
The DNA here is from genome assembly GCA_948193385.1 of Breynia disticha f. nivosa. Classification (NCBI taxonomy): domain Eukaryota; kingdom Viridiplantae; phylum Streptophyta; class Magnoliopsida; order Malpighiales; family Phyllanthaceae; genus Breynia; species Breynia disticha. The sequence goes on along the minus strand of CANYCX012173169.1, from coordinate 10,543 downwards.
GCAATGGATAACGGTTCTTCACAGTCAACTTATTCAGCTACCGGTAATCTATGCACAAACGCATGCTCGCATCTTTCTTTTTGACAAACAACATCGGTGTGCCCCAGGGTGACACACTCGGTCGCATAAAACCCTTTTCTAGAAACTCCTCCAACTGCTTATTTAATTCCTGCAACTCTACCGTTGCCATTCGATACGTAGCTATCGAGACCAGAGCTGCTCCCGGCATCGTCTCAATCTCAAAGTCTACCTCTTGCTGCAAGGTACACCCGACAAATCATCTGGGAATACATACGGATACTCCCTCACTATCTGCACATCACTAACACTCAGCTTGTTTTGCCCTAAATCAGTCACACAGGCCAGATATGCCTCACATCCGTCTTTGATCAACCGTTCAGCTATCGCTGCAGTAACCAAGCAGGAAGGTATAACCCTCCGCTCCCCGACAAACAGAACTCTCCTCTTACCGTCCACCTCTACCACTACCTCCTTCGTGTAGCAATCCACTACGGCTTTATTTCTGGTCAACCAGTCCATGCCCAAAATAACACCAAAATCTGCCATCCTCAGCACAATAAGGTCCGCTACAAAAGTCAACTCACAAATCCTCAACTCGTAGTCTCTCAATACTCTATCAACCATAACAACGCCCCCAACTGGCATAGAAACAACTACAACATAACCCAAAGGCTCTACACTGCTCCCCAATTGCGCTATAACTGACTCACCATCAAATGAACAAGTCGACCCAGGGTATATCAATGTCAATGTATCAAGTGCAAATATGGAAATCCTAACGGTGATCACTTTTGGGTTGGTTGCCGCCTCATCACGTGTCATCGCATAGACACATACCTGAGACGCAGCTGCAGTCTGAGAAGCTCCCCCACCTCTCGTTGTGGTACTCGTAGTCCTACCCACTCTGCCTCTGCCTACACTGGTAGAAGGGGCTCCCCTGTTATATGCAACACTGCTCTGTCCCGATGCCGCTCTACCCTCGTCTCTAGCCTTTGCATGGCAGTACCTCACCTGATGTCCTGGCTTGTTACATTAAAAACACAGCCCACGGGTATATCCCCCAACATGTCCACCAGCACTCTGTGTTCTCGGAGCAAGAGGTCTAAAAGTGTGGCTACCTCTGCTCCCAGATCCTCCTCTCTGTCTGCTACCCCCTCTACTGATGCTCCTGGAAGCCTTGAACTCTGTCCGCTAGTGTCCTCCATTGGTGCTAGAACTACCAGTTTTCTTCTGTCGCTTACTCTACACACGGCCCTCCTCGGCCAATAACTCCTCCGCTCTCAGTGCGGTCTCCAGAAGCATCTGGTCAGTAGGGGCTTTAATGGCAATGCGGGTGCAGATATTAAATCGCAATCCCCTCTCAAACATGTCCCTCCTCTAGACATCGGTAGCTACATCCTTTGGCGCGTACCTAGAAAGTCGAGTGAACTGCGCCTCATACTCCACAACAGTCATATCCTTTTGCCTCAGCTCCAGAAACTCTAACTTCTTCTTGCTACGGTAGTGCTATGGACTGTACTTCTCAGTAAACTCCCTCTGAAAATCATCCCAAGTCAGTGTGGGCGGGTCATTTTGGCTTCCGGTGATTGCCTCCCACAAGTACTAGGTGTCCTTCTCCAATAACGAGGTACCACACCTCAGTTTCTGCTCAAGTAAACACCTACACCTAGTAAGTATCTACTCCGTCTGACGAAGCCAATCCTCAACCTCTATGGGGTCAGTGGTCCCCTCAAATGATTTGGCGCATTGCTTGTGAACTTCCTATAAGTTTTGGTCAATCTCGAGGCCCTCTCTCTCCTACCCTCCTAGCTGTGCCCTCGGTTGGCCAGCCTACTAGCCACCCTGCTGGCTTCCCTACTGGCCTAGCAGTTGTAGCATCATAGCGTGATAGAACTAGGCGTGTGCGGGATCACACGGAATAGCACCGGGTGCAGAAGGTGCTTCCCCAAGTGTGGTTGGTCCAGAAACTGGTCCCTGTCCCTGCACGGACTCTTGGGACTTAGTGGTAGTGTCGTGTGATAGATCCTCTATAGGCTCCATCCTATCAAAATCATCATTTTAAATCTTTTAGTTTCATGAAAATGATGCAATGAAAACAAGTTTTCTAGTACAGTCCGCAGGGAATCTTATCCCCGCTCTGATACCACTAAATGTGAACCCAAATTTTCTTAAGTCCATTTTTGAATAAATACGATTTTTGCAACCATTGTTTTTTTGTTTTAAAATAAACAGTGTACAATTCAAATAAAGTGAACATATATATATATATATATATATATATATATATATATATATGAAATCAATAGTGGCATACATGCATTTTCTTTAAACTGACCAAATACAAAATAAGAGTATCATAAATGTAGAATCTATGGTTTCCGGTTTAAAACAATGCAAACGCCAATGAAAGCCTATACTGCTATGCGTACGGATGTACAAAATACAAAAGTGTGAAATATCCAAAATCTGCTAGGAGCCGACCTATCCTCCTCGTACCACACGCTCGTGCTCCGCTTCAAAAGCAAGTCCCAGCTCTGCTACTGTCGATCTGCACAGTATCCAGCAAACACAGGTGAGCATATTTTAAATACTTAGTAAGGCCGCCCCTCAGTGTCGCTACATGCTGGGGTGTAGGGGAGACTTCGTCCATTCCAGCTTATTCTCCCTTTTCCATCTTAACGCCATCCACAACAATCATTTAGGTGTTTATTGGTTCACTTTAAGTGTTTAATTCAATACGGAAACCATCCTAAAACATTGGGGTACATTATATATTCAATTAGATGTTATTCGATCAAATATATGTTTTCAGACTCAAATTAATGTATGTTACCTTTGGCCCCTTAACATACGTTATTCTGGGTTGTGACCAGGATGAATAACGTATGCCAAGGTCTAAGTTAAAGTATGTCAAACATGGTTAACGTACGTTTATTCTAAGTGTTGGCATGCGTTAATTCCTACTGGTCATTCTATCCGAATTCTACCTAAGTGTTTTTATGCATAAACTCATCCATTCACCTTAAACATGTCAATCAACTCATAAGGCAACCATATAAGTTCAATGTACATCCCAAATCATCATATTAAGTCATTTATACATATACTAAACACTTTACATCATGAATCAATTATAGTCATACCCGTCCTTAACATACCAGCAAGTATTTCAGAATAACAATCCACAATTCATACATATTTCCTAACAACATACCATAACAACCAACCCATTTTCACATCATTCTCAATTTAATTAACATCTTACATTATTCATTTAACATTATCCTCACACTTAATCATCAAACAAGAAATCAACATATACTGATAGGATTAAACCACAACAAAACCTCAACATAACCATAATTCATTCTTTGCATAACATATCATACCACATACCCATTTTCTCACATGCATTAAATCAATTACACCAATCCAAGAATATATCATGAGTGCATATGAATGCTAATGCCACAATGCAACATACAATGCCATGCTCTGGAGCCTTTACATTTTAAGAGAAAGTCCATTCACTTTTGCGCATAATGGCCATAATGCCCCTGTTTTAGTTTTCACTTTGACCACGAGGTCCCATATCATATAAGAGAGAGTCCACTCTCATTTGCGCGTATTTGGCCACGAGGCCCGTGCTTTCATTTAAGAAGAGTCCACTTCATTCGCACATAATTGTCCACGAGGCCCCAGCATGAACATACATGCAATGACCATGCATATGTCTCAATGCTATGCCATTAACACAATTCACAATGCAAGATCCAACATACCAAGTTCCATTTGTCACCATACCATAATATTCCCACGAACATATCCATCAATAATATAGACATCAAACATGCACTAATCTTTTCTCCATCAATCATTAACTTACCACCATGAACATTCATTCCCATATCACATCATACACAAAGAACCATTTACATTAGTGAGCATATCCATACCTATCATACACTTGTATGCTTATCAATTCCGATTCATTTCCATTTTTCATCAAGGAACACATTTCATACAAGAATCCATCACTTATAAGTAGAGCATAGTAAGTAAGTATCATTAAGCACTTACCTCGGGCTTTAAGGTTCGATCCGTCGCTCGATTCCCGAATCGGGTTTAGAATATCGTTCCCTACACAAATACAATCACATTTCCACACATTTAGCACACAATGTAGGTTATTTCAACCTCTAATTCTGATTTCTACTCAAAAACCCCAAAACCCCGAAACCCTAATCTCTTAAATCTCATAAAAAATGGATGTTTTAGGGTCTATGGCTTATAGAATCTTGTTCTATATTAAAAACCTAACAAAACCCTACACAATGTACCTAAAATACAACACATTTAAGTTCAGAATTAGCATTTTACCTTGATTCCCGTTTCTTTGTAACCTAGAGAGAGGAAGGCTTGATTCAGGGTTGGAAATGTGTTTAATCTGATGTGAATGTGTTGTTCTAGCGTAGGTTTTGTGTTTAGAATGGCTAGAAATAATTGTGAGAATGTTTGGAGAGTGTTTCGTTAGGTGAAAACGAGTTATGGGACAGATAGAAAGTGTCTCAGCCTTTTAATGACATGTACAGGGGCCCGTTAACGAATGTTAACTTTCCACTCTTGGCATACGTTAATGCAGCCTAGAAAGTTCCTTTAGCAGTTTGAATAACGTATATTGTTCTCCAACATTGGCATACGTTAATTCAAATAACATATGTTAAGTCACAAACTTGGCATACGTTATTTTGTTGCAGATTGCTAAACTTAGCACTTTTCGACGTCTTTCGATTCTGAACACGCATAACTCTAGCCTAACACTCTTCCAACTTATCCCAACATAGTATAACTCAAAATTAAACATTTTTCGGGGCGTTACAACGTCCTTAAACCTAAATAATGTTCTACTTTCGTGATACGTTAAATTAGGCAAGGTCATTGTTAACATAGGCATTTCATCGAACACATTAGCATCAATTTGTATATTTCTATCGAATTGAGCACTAACACTATTTGATTAGCCTTCTTATCCCTGGGCTTTCATAATTTCAGGATAAGATTACTAAAATTGAATGAAAAGACAAGTTTGCAATCAAATGTTCTAACCTAGCATTCAATTAATTAAGGTACAATGGGATATAATCCTAGCCTGTCACTACTATCATTCATCCATAAACCCAATCAAATAATCAACATTCAAACAAAAGATATTTCATTCAAGAACAATCCTCAAATCCAACAAGTAAACCAAGCACGGATTCTATTTACATCTTAGGAAAAACCCAACAAAATGTCTAGTCTAGCATGGCTAAAACTAAAAGCAAAACAAAGATAAATACGAACGACATGAAACTAAAGAAAGATGGAAAGAAAAACCCTTGCGGCTCTCCTTATTGCTCTCCAAAATTCTCAGCCAAAAAAGTCCCCTTCTAACCTTAATACAACCCTTTTTATAACCTCCTTTCAGCCCTTGTGAAAAGTCCGAAATGCCCCCACTTAAACCATCCAACTTAGACTCATTTTGGACCATACTTGCAGAGTCACAAATGCCTCTGTCTGAACAGCCAACGTGATTCAAATGAGTCACATTCGTTGTGAAGCTCATTTTTAAAACCTGATTTACCTGATAACCATTATAATTTAAAGATATGATATGAAATCATATTTAAAAGCAGAGGAGAGAGAGAAAAGATAAAAGATATATACATGTTAATTTCATAAATCTCGGCCCAATCTATTACATTTTAAAAACATAATACCAGCAGAAGCAAAATAAGTTTGAAAACATTTCAAACTAAATCCTACGTGTATATACAAATGTACAACATCTGTACAAATCCAAAATATGAAAAATGAAAACTAGAGCTCGACTTATGATGTAAGGTTGGAGAACACTGATCAACTCTGTGGCCCAGTAACAGCAGCTACCTACGATCTGCACAAGCATTTAAAAAATAAACGGGGTAAGTATAAACAATACTTAGTAAGTATTCTTAGCTTTAATAACTTAAATGATGTGTAGGGGAAAACATAAATTAGCACGAGGACGTGCCTATGTATCTTATCCTTAGGCATCCTCGTATGCCAGACAAACAAATCACACAGATAGAAATAACACATAGCGTATCGACCACAAAGGTTTATTTCTTAATTTAGCACACAGCAGCATCAAGATCATATAGATCAATCGTATGTATTATCAAACCATACAGGTAACGATAAGAATAAATTCACACAGAACAATAATCAGAAAGCACTCAGCATTCTATAATCTTTATCTCACACAGATTAATAATCCACACAGGAATAAATAAATCAGATCACACAGATCTCAACAACTTCCATTCAATATGGCACACAGCAAATATGAACCACACAGGTTTGATTATATCTATCCTCATACATACATACATGAATGTAATGTATGAAATGCTATTGTAGTTTGACACAGAATGCCCTGGTTTTGTCCACTATAGCACACAACAGTGGAATTCCTCTATCGCACACAGCAAAGGTATGTGGCATATAGCCTGAGCACACAGCTTTGAGCAAAGCTCGTAAATAAGGACCATAACACACAACAAGTCCAGGATAACACACAGTAAGTTCAGGATAACACACAGCTCTGAGTAATTCTATTATAATCCTAGTGAGCTTTCTGCTTTCCTTCCTGCACCTGGATAAAACAATGATTAATCACAATCCTTCAACTTAATGATATTTATCTTTCCAAATTTGGAAGAAATAACTGTAAAATACTACGAAAAAAGATGTGTATAAATGGTCATATAAAACTCCCCCACACTTACTCTTTTGCTCGTCCCGAGCAAAACTAAGTCGACATAGGGGTTGAGAATTCACTTGAAATACACCTATTGGTTCCAATCATGTTCAAAGTCCCTCACTCATAATGTCGAGGTTTAACATCAGACGATCGAGTGTTAATGAGACCCAAACTTACCCAAGCAAGCTACTTTGGTACTCAAACAATCGCTAGTCAAAATTCTCAAGTTCGGTGGTATCTATAGGTCACCATGCTGCCAACATCAAATACCTTCATACAATCCATAACACAAAGAACAACAAAATTCTGGCCTTTATGCTCTCTTTCCACACAATGTTCATTTAGTTTTCTCTTTCTCTTTTGTGCCCTTTTTTATTTTGTTTCCTAGCATACGCAAAAGTGACCAGCTTTTGGTGCGCACTCCCAGCCATTCCAAAACTTTCATTTTCTTTAGGTTTTCTAGCGATCATGAAAGTGACATGCTTTTGATGTGCAATCCCGGCCATTCGAATACCTTTTAATCAAAATTTTGAGCACCTTTGAACTCTACGCATTATTTTTCTTTTATAGGCCAAAATCTCATCAATTATCCATGCAATAGACGTATTTAACACACATGCTAATAAAATTAACCATTTACACCTCCTTAACCAAACTGAGAACTCTCCCAATCTACCATTTGAGCTAGCCCATTACAGCTTCGTAAGACCAAGTTCAAGGTCCTCAATGATGTCATGCACTTACACTTAATATTATATACAAGTTTCTTTCCCCATGATCTTTTCCAATTATGTACCCCAATTTCACTCAAAGTTAGATACAACACATTATACACATTGAGTATATCTAAAGTGTGTAAATTTTGAAAAATTTTATCATAAAAAGAAATTTTTTTTCACATTTCGCATACTTCGAGCACACACAAATCTCAACCCTAAAAAATGGAAAAAACAAAATCATAAACCCGTCCCCCACACTTAAGTTTGACATTGTCCTCAATGTCATAAGTAAATATGCAATCAAAGACATATTGAGGACAACATTGGTATGTATAATGTAAACGCAAAGAAGAGGGAAAGGGAAAGAGAATCTTCTCTCAATGCGGTGTGCGTAGTTTCCATACATAAGGTTGCATCCTTGACTTTGACATTCAATCATTTACATTTCCTTAACAAATGGAAACAAAAAGGGTTGTATACAAAACACAAAATAAAAATAAGAAAAATGCAAGGCATAATTAGAAACATGCTCCTATATGATTAATGCATACATATTGAAAAGGAAAGAAAGCGATAAAAGAAATAACATAAACATGAATGCAACTAAGTGATGCTAGCAACGGAAGGAAGGTTTATTGAAATAGTTTTACGTCACTGCAGACATGGGTAGTTTAGTGTCTTTTCTGACGGTCACATCATCACTATCTCTAATTCGGTCTCTGGCGTGGCCTCTAGGATGTTGTCTGGTATGGTGGCTGTCAATGTTGCTGGAGGTTTGGCTCTTCTTATGCTCCAAGCAAAGGTCCCCATGTGACTGCTAGTCGTCCTCACCAGTGCTCGTCTGGCAAAAGCTGGAATGAAGTTCTTTTTCTTGTCATCCTTGAATGGCCTAGGAAACAAGTGTTTGGTCTTCTTCCTTTGTCACACACCAACACTTGCTTTATTGCCAATCCCTTGCCTAATTTTGCATGACATTTCCTCGTTGCACATGGGTTCTCAAGTAGCAATTTCATCCATCTCTAGTTAAAAGACGTCCTCCTTACTAAACATTAATTCATTGCAAATGTTTCCCCATTCACCATTGCATCCGTCTTTTCTACTTGAAACACTTCCTCCTCCATCTCCAGGCACTTAGTTGGTTGATAAACCTCAAAATCTTGTGTCTCTTCATTCACTCGAAGTGTAAGCTTCCCATCTTACGAATCAATCACAGCTCTCCCAGTGGCTAAGAATGGCCTCCCAAGTATGATTGGCAAGTCAGAACCCCTCTCCATATCCCAAACAAAGAAGTCGGTGGGTAAGAAGAATTTCCCAACTCTAATCAACACATCCTCCGCCTTCCATTTCGGATACTTGATTGAACCATCCGCAAGTTGTAAGTAAGTGGTACACGGTATGAGTTCTCCTAGTCTAAGCTTCTCATACAAAGATATAGGTATAAGATTGATTGAAGCTCCCAAATCGCATTGTGCCCTATTGATGTCCAATGTTCCAATGGATATGGGAATTTGAAAACTCCCCGGATCTCTCAACTTTGGAGGAAGCTTTTGTTGAATGATGGCACTACACTCTTCACCCAAAGGCACCGATGCATATTCCTTTAACTTCTTCTTGTTTGACACAAGTGCCTTGACAAACTTGGCATACTTAGGCATGTGCGAGATAGTATCAAGAAATGGTATCTTCAAGTGGGCTTGCCTCATCCATTCCAAATGCTTCAAGAATTCATCGGTCTTTGGAATGACCTTAATGGCTTGAGGAAATGGTGGAGGGGGCATAGAGGTGAGATCCTCCTCCCTATTATCCTTGTTCTTTTTAACTTGCACCCACTTCTCAACTTTAGGAGACTTCCCATGAACCTCATAACTACTCCTCCATCCCTTATCATGCTTTTAAACATTAACATCCTCTCTATCCCTCTCAATCCAATCGGAACCTTGCTGTTTGTTCTTGCCTAATTCACCATCAATCGTCTTCTCATCCAACCTCTTCCCACTACGCAATGTGATAGCACAAACACTATCCTTAGGATTTTCAGTGCATGAACTCGAGAGTTTGCCCTTCTCTCTTTCTACCACTTGCTTTTCCAAGTGTCCCACTTGATGCTCTAGATCTTGTAAAGTAGCCAAAGTAGACTTGTTGAAAGAAGTTTAAACTTGCATGAGGGTCTCAAAGGGTTAGTTGGTGGTGGTTTGGAAATCCATAAGTTGGTCCATCTTCCCAAGAGCCTTGGTGAACATCTGTTCAAAATTTTTCTTGGGTTCTTGGTGATTGGTTAAGAGGTTGGTTCATTTATATTTTGTGGTGGTGGTGGTAGGTAGGCGGGTCTTAGAGGTAGAGGTCTTTAAAAGTTTGTTTGGTCTCTAGGTTGAAATGGTTGGGAAGGATAATTGTTTGGCTTAGGAGGTGGGAAGGGATTTGATTGGTGTGGTGCTTGGTAATTGGAGTTGTTTTTCCATCCAAAGTTTGGGTAGTTCCTCTATCCCCGATTGTAGGTGTTGGAGTAAGGGTCATTGGGTTGGCTTGGTTTTGCTCCTATAATAAAATTAGCTTCCTCAACACATCTTTGAGTCATATTTGCCCTATATCCATAAGCATCCTCAGAATGGTCCCAAACTCCATAAAAACCACATTGAGTATCAAATTTAGCAACCTTTTCCCTCATGATGGTCATAACACACTTGGTGAGCTCATCAATCTTTGAATTCAAATTCGAATTGTGGTAGGACACTTGACTTACATTAGCTCCTTTTCTCCGTCTAATGGCCTTGTTTTGAGTGTCATTGGCCTTCAACTCATAAATGTCCCATGTCTCTTCTGCGGTCTTACCTCCCATATAGCCCTCAGAAGCATTATCCAAGAATGTTGATTAACCACTTGAGGTATCAAGGTTAAGGACCTTGATAGTAGAACCTGGAAGATATGAGATCAACATTCTAAATATCCTTAGTCGCTTATTTCTATGGGAATAGAAATGAATTAAGACTAGTATGTACTTTGTAGATGATCATGTTCTACG
>CANYCX012170635.1:0-14631 GCA_948193385.1 Breynia disticha f. nivosa | reverse complement strand
TAAGCACGAAAAATATTATTAACTCTCCCTTCATAATAATTTACTTGTCGTCATTTTTCTTTCACGATCGACTAATACATTTACGATTTTTAATTCTTAATAATTTTTATATTACTAATCAAATTATTATTAAAATTAATTTGTGAAAAATTTACGTACATTTATACGTATTTTGTTTAAAATTTTCGTATTTTATTGAAAATTTAAGATGTTACATGTAGTGTAGCGAGGTTGATTCGAAAGGGCTGTGATGACTATTTAGCAGCAATTATAGATTTGAATGAACTTAAGTTAGTGGTGTGAGATGTATAGATTGTATGTGATTATCCTGAGGTGTTTCCCGAGGAGTTATAGAACTTCCACCACAGAGAGAGGCGAACTTCAGGATAGAGATAGTTCTTGGTGCTGCACTAGTCTCTACTGCACCGTATCAGATGGTAGTAGTTGAGCTACAGAAATTAAAACGATAGTTAGAGGAGCTATTATAGAAAACATTCATATGCCCGAGTGTGTCACCTTGGGGTACACAGGTGTTGTTTGTGCGTAAAAAGAAAGTAGTATTTGATTGTGTATCGACTATTGCCATTTGAAAAACGTGACTCTAAAGAATAAGGATTCATTGCCATGGATAGATGATCTGATAGATCAGCTGTGAGGAGCTACAGTGTTCTCTAAATTTGATTTGACGTTAGGATATTGGCAGTTGAGAGTCGAAGAGGACCCGATTTTGAAAACAGCTTTTATGGCTCGTTATGGGCATTTCAAGTTCATTGTTATGCCATTTGGATTTACGAATGTACAAGCAGTTTTTATGGCACTGATGAATAAGGTATTCTATCCTTATCTAGATTAGTTTGTTGTGGTGTTCATTCATGATATTTTGGTGTATTTGAGAGATATAGAGGAGCACGAGCGATATTTGAGGATTGTGCTCGAATTGCTAAAAGAAAAAGAGCGTTATACTAAATTCAGCAAGTGTGACTTCTGTATGTCAGAGGTTATCTTTCTAGGACAATTAATCTTTGCAGAGGGAGTAAAACCTGATTCTAGTAAGATAAACGCAGTTCAGGAGTCAGAATCTCCAAAGAGTGTTACTGAGGTACGAAGTTTTCTGGGTCTAGCAGGGTACTATCGGAGGTTCATTGAGGCCTTCTCAAGGATAGCTAGATCGATGAAAACTTTATTGCGAAAGAATGTTGTGAACCCCAAATTCATTGACTTCATTTTTGAATAAACCTTGAGTTTCGCAACTTTTTTCTTCTTATTTGTCAACACAAAATCATCAAAGAGAACAAATATATAAAGATAGGCATGTATGCATTTCATTAAACCAGACCAATGTTAGCGAAAATGGAAATCCAGAGTAAAATATGCAGAAGCAAATGGTTTAAGTTTAAAATAATGCATGAGCCATAAACCTATACTATGAGGTGTATAGATGTACAAAATGCAAAATGTGTAAGTTTCAAAAGTCCACTAGTAGCCGACCTAACCGCGTGTATAACACCTACTAGAGCCACTTGTCCCGACTACCAACTACTACTGCTCTGCACAACATTCAACAACAAACAAAGGCGAGTATATAAAAATACTCAGTAAGTAAAACCCTAGAGTTGTTAAGCTAAGGTGCAGGGGAACCTTCGGCCAATACGGACGTGCTCGTGGAACACGAAGCTGTATTTGCGCCTAAATTCCCTAATGGCTCACCGTTGCCATGTCACAAACAATCCTTTAGGTGTTTTATTTGCTAAGGAATTCATCATAGAACATTAGCTTACTTTAGATAAGCTTTAATACATTATTCACAAACCCTACCTAATGTACGTTATGCTTCCACTCATTTCCAGCTTGAATAACGTATGTCACGCATAGATTAATGTAGGATTGCTTCACTTAACATACTTTATTTCCTAATATAACGTATGTTAATGCAAGTCAGAACCATTCTGCCCACTTTTAAGTCATATTTCACAGATATACATTTCATACAAGACTTAGGTATTTCAAACCACCTCCTTAATCATTTATACAACCATTTTATACACACAAATCACAGCAAATGACCTTTAAACACATAAATAACACATTTCATCGAGATCAATTCCACATTCATAAACATAAACATGCACATCATTCATCATTTCCATAACTCACACATATAAACCAACCATCACCATACTTATGTTCATACATATGCATAATAATCCAAAGTGGCAACCACAAATATGTCATGATAACGATGAATGAATGCACTCATGGTTATGCTTATACAAACACACGATGCATACTTCGGAGCCTTAAACATCGCAAGAGAGAGGCCCTACTCGAACTCTGCTAGTTTGGGCACAAACCCCTTTAATCAAGAGAGACTACACTCTTTTTGGCATTTTGGGAAATGTTTTCATATAAAGAGAGACTTCACTCTCTTTGTGCATACGATCACACACAATGATGCTAATACATAGTCATATGACACAAATGAATGAAATGTAATACATTTCCAAAGGCCCTTAGCCGCACATTATCATAATTAAGCACATTGCATGAATCATGTCATCAAACCAATTACTCACACATAAAACCATTCCACTCTTTACATTATACATATCAAGTATATCCAATTCTTTGCATCACATAAATCATAACACATAGCCATATCATTCATACATGGAATTTCATAACAAACAACTCTTAAGCAACTGACACAATCAATTTGCTCATTTAATAATACATTTTTCATACATCCACCAACATACATCATATCTAACATAATATAAGCAAATCATAAAATTTCCAAGGATTCCACACAAGAATCATTTAAGCATACCATTCTTTCAAGAACACACTTCCAATATCATATGAACAAATGAGACATTTAGGTCATATAATTAACTAAACAAATGCAAACTCTATAATCGTAAGTGTCAAGTGCACTTACCTCAGGCTCCAAGAATCGATTCGTCCCTCAATCCCCAGTTCGGGTTCTAAATGTCAACACCTACACACATTAAATCACATTTACCATCATTTACTATACATTATACCTAATTTCCATATGCTCTATAGTTTTTCCCAAAATTCCCAACTTTCCCACAAACCCTAAAATCCTTAATCTAACTAAATCTTCTGTTTTTCTGTTAAAAGCTTATGGATTCATAAACTACTATAAAAACAACAAAACCCTACTAAATGTACTTGGTTTCCCTCACATTTTAGTCTAGAATAAGAAATTTACCTCTTTTCTTTCCAACCCTAGTTTTGAAGAGGAATCGAAATAGGAACAGATTTGTTGTTAATATATTGTAATCCAGGTGTTTGTTGGTAGGTTTGGTGATTGGGAGACCCTAGGATTGTGGCTAGAGGGTTTTGGGAGATTTTGAGAGTCTTTGATGGAGTTATGGCTTGGTTTTGGTGTTTTTAGGTCTTTTAATGACATGTTTAGACTCCCGATAACATATGTTTACTTTTAAAATTAACGTACGTTAATGAAAATGAAGATCTGACCAGCTTGGGATGAATAATTTACATTATTCATTGTGTTAAGATCCGTTATTAACAACATTAACGTACGTTAATTACACAATTAACATACATTAATTATGTACAGACTGCTGCACTTCACCTTTACCATCAGAATCTCTCGATTCCTCAACAGTCGGATATTCCAATCCAATATCTCTGCTGGCTCCTCCTCGTAGGTGAGATCATTTAGAACGGTACCTCCTCAACATCGTGACATGGAACACATTGTGAAGTCTAGACAACTCCTCTATAGCTGGAGCTGGTAAGTAAGTGGTCCAACCTTCTCAATGATCTTCTAAGGTCCCACATATCTCGAACTTAACTTTCCATTCTTCCCAAATTGGATCACGCCTCTCAAAGGCGACACTCTCAAGAATACCCTATCTCCGGCCTCATCATATGTCACCTTCCTATGATGCTGATTAAAATAAGTCTTATAGAAAACTTGTGCAGCTTGCATACACCTTTTTACAACATTCACCTTCTCGAGGGTTTAATGCACTAACTTCAGACCGTCTATCTGTCGTAGGCCCTCAATGTTCCAATATAATGGACTCTGGTACCTCCTCCCATATAAGGCCTCATATGGCACCATCCTAATGCTTGAGTGGTAACTGTTGTTGTAAGTAAACTCTATCAATGGTAGGTGATCATCCTAATTACCCTCGAACTCCAGCATATACGCTCTCAAGATGTCCTCCCCAGTCTGATAGTCCTCTACTGAACCTCAGTCTGAGGATGAAATGTGGTACTAAACTGCAATCTGGTGCCCATCGCGTCCTACAAACTCCTAAAAAATATGAAGTAAACTGTGGATCTCTATTCGATACAATGGACATAGGCACACCATGCAACCTCACTATCTCCACAACATACAAGCTTGCCAGTTTGTCTAAAGTGTCATTCTATCGAATCGCCAAGAAGTGTGCAGATTTTATCAACATGTCCACTACAACCCACACGACATCATGTCACCTAAAGGTCCTCGGTAATTCCATAATGAAATCCATAGTAATCTTTTCCCATTTCCACTCGGGAATCTCCAAAGGTCTCAATTTCCCTGCAGCAGCCTTGTGTTCTTCCTTGATTTACTGGCAAGGTAGATATCGAGCTACAAACTCAGTAATCTCCCTCTTCATATTTACCCACCAATACATCTCCCTCATGTCTCTATACATATTGGTGCTGCTCAGATGCACCGAGTACAACGAAGAATGTGCCTCTGCGATAAGGACTTCCTTAAACTCAGCTAAGTCAAGAACACACAATTGTCCCGCATAGTAAAGTACTCCCTCATCATCTAATCTATGTGGGGTAGTTGTTTTACCTTTCTCCACTTTTCTCTTTATCTTCATTAAGTTGTCATCCTCTTTCTGCCTCTCTACTATCAGTTCTCTTATCTGTGGTCGAACCTGGATGTTTGCTAACATCTCCCTTGCAACAACATCGGGTTACACTCTCAACTCCCTCAATACAAATAATGACTCTGGACAATAAGTCACTAAGTCCTCATCATCTCTACCCTTCCAACTCAATGCATCGGCCACCACATTCACCGTACCCAGGTAGTAATCAATAGTGCAGTCATAATCCTTTAGGAGCTCTATCCATCTCCTCTGCCTCAAGTTCAATTCCCGCTTAGTGGTAATATATTTAAGGCTCTTGTGATCAGTGAAAATTTCAAAAGTTTCACCATACAAGTAATGCCTCCACACCTTTAAGGCGTGAATAATAGCTGCTAGCTCTAAATCGTGGGTTAGTTATATACCACAAAGCCTCCACCATCTATCAGTAATACTAACACAGGGGCCTCCACTAGCCTCCTCTTTAAGTTTTGAAAGCTCTCCTAACACTGCTCATTCCAAATGAACGGAGTATTTTTCTTCAAAAGATTGGTCATTGGTCTCGCCAACTTGGAGAAATCAGTTATGAATATGTTGTAATACCCAACTAAACCAAAGAAACTACGCACCTCTATTACATTTCTAGGAGCCTCCCACTCCTGAACTGCATTAATCTTTCTTGGGTCCGACATCACACCCTTTGCTGAAATCACATGCCCAAGAAATACCACTTCCTTCTTCAAAAGCTCGTACTTCTCAGACATAGCATACAACTACTTCTCTTTAAGTATCTCTAACACCTCTCTAAGATGTCCCTCATGTTCCATCTGATCCTTGGAATAAACCAACGCGTCTTCTATGAACACAACCACAAATCTATCCAAGTACGACTGGAAGATCTGATTCACTAAGGCCATAAAGGTTGCTGGTGCATTAGTCAACCTGAATGGCATCATTGTGAACTCAAAGTGGCCGTAGTGAGTCCTAAATGGGGTCTTAAGAATGGAGCTCTCTTCCACTCCCAGTACCCTGATCTCAAATCAATCTTAGAAATACAGTGGATCCCCTCAGCTGGTCTATCAGGTCATCAATCCTCGACAGTGGATATTTGTTCTTCATAGTCAACTTATTCAGCTGCCAGTAGTCTATACATAACTGTATGCTCCCATCCTTCCTCTTAACAAATGATACCAGTGCACCTCACAGAGACACTCAGACGGATGTGTAATGCCCCAAAAAGTTTTCGTTTAACATGGAATATAGTTGGATTATGCTAGGGCAAGGTATATAAGTACATATTGGTATGTCAGGAATCAAAAGAGGTCGAAAAATCCAAAGTGCAGCAGACTACAGTCAATTAACGTATGTTAATTGGTTAATTAGCGCACGTTAATGACCATTTAATGGAATAACATACGTTATTCCCATTAATAACATATGTTATTTAGTGCTGACAGCCCAGAATCTGCATTTTTTTAACGTACGTTAATTATTTAAATAGACATACGTTATCGGGGGTCTGTACATGTCATTGAATGTTTGAAAACAACCAAAAACGAGTTATAACTTCCCTTTAACCACTCAAAAACTCTCTAAACTCCCCAAACCCTCATCCCAAGGTCTTCCAAACATCAAACCTACCAAGAAACAGCAGATTAACGGCGTATTAACAACAAATCCGTCCTCCAATCGATCCCTCCTCTTGCTAGGTTTTAAAATGGCGGGAAAGAAGGTAAAATCCTCAATCTTGAACTAAAATGTGAGGGAAAATAGATGCATTTGGTATGGTTTTGATAGGTTTCCATTGTAGTTTATGATTCTATAATCCTTTAACCATAAAACATAAGATTTGGTGAGATTTAAGAGATTAGGGTTTTAGGGAAGTTTTGGGATTTTGGGGAAAAATCTGTAGGGGAGGTTGAAATAAGGTACATTGTATGTTGAATGATAAGAAATGTGATTACATGTGTTTTAGTAAAGACATTTAGAATCAGACTCGGGAATCGGGCGATAGATTGAATCTTGGAGCCCGAGGTAAGTGCTTTTGCCACTTGTTGTGTTTTGCTTATGAATGGTTGATTGTTGTATGGATAATGCTTCCTTGGTGTAAATTAAAATGAATTGTGGCTTGAAAACTTATCAGTGAATAATGTTGGGGTGGATGCTTACTAATGAGTATGGTTTTATATGTATGCTTGCTTGCATGATGAATGCTGTGTGATGTGTGTTTATGATTTTTATTATGAAAGGATGGTGTATGTTTGATGACTATATTGTCAAGAAATGGTTACTTGAGTTAAGAGTTTCTTGAGGAAACATTATGGCAAGATGGTGAATAGAACTTGGAATGTTGAATTTACATTGAGGTATCTGATAATGGCATGACATTTTGACATTTGCATGTGCATTCTATGTATGTTCATGATGAGGCCTCATGGCCAATTATGCGCGAAGGGAGTGGACTCTTCCTTATATGAAAAAAGGGGCCTCGTGGCCAAATACGCGCAAAGAGAGTGGACTCTCTCTTATATGAAATGGGGGCCTGATGGCCAAAGCGTAATTAAAACAAGGGCCTCGTGGCCAATATGCTCAAAGAGAATGGACTTTCTCTTGAGATGTGAAGACTTCAGAGCATGGCATTGTATGTTGCATTTGGCATTTGCATACATATGCATTCATGATTTATTCCCTTAAATTAGTGTGTTGTGATTGGATGAAAGTAAGATGATGGTTATGCATGTGTATGAGATATGTAAAGGATGATTGATGCTTATGTTGAGGTTTACGATTATGGTTTTGATCCTTAAAGTGTATGTTGATTTCGTGTTTAATGGTTAATTGTTATGATGGCGATAAATGACATGTACTATGTTTGGTTAAGTTGCTAAGAAAGTTATGGTGGCTTCTTTTGATGTTGTATGTTTTGTGAGTACGTATGAGTTGTGTAAATGGTGTCTTAGATGCTTGTGTGGATGGTTATGAATGTTGTTTTGATTGTGATTTTATGTGTGGAACATGTGTTTAATGGACAATTGATGTGCTTTGTGTGATGAAATGAATACTTAAGTGTTTAAGAAGCTTGGTTGGATATGCTTAGACTTGTACGATGTTTGTATGTATAGAATATGACTTAGAAGTGGATAGAATGCTACTGAAATAATATAACGTACGTTATATTGGTCAATAATGTACGTTATTACACATAAACCTACATTAACTTCTAGTTGACATACATTATTTATCTGTAGAATAGGGGATGCATAACGTACGTTAATATTGGTTTAAGCATACATTAATTTGGCCCAGAACCTTAAATTTAGCCCAAACAATGACCTAATGCATATCTAAAGTATACAAATGATATAGGATGAATTCTTGAATATATTAAACTCTTGAATGTTGGTATGATGCCTGACTTTTATGTTTTAAACACTTATATGATTATTTGTGGGAATTGTTAGGCACAAATGCGGCTTGTGTTATGTAGACACAACCGTATTTGACCGAAGGTTTTCCTGTGCATACAACATAATAACTATAAGGATTCGCTTACTGAGTATTCTTTATACTCACCTTTATTTTGCTGTGTATATGTGTGCAAAGTGACAGTAGCCGGTGCTGGGATATTCTTTTGGCGGAGCTCGAGCGTGTGATACTGTGTGAATAGGTCGACTCCTAGTGGTTTTGGAGATTTACACTTTTGAATTTTGTATATCCATGCAGATGTTAATATAGGTTTTTGGCACTTGCATTCTTTTAAACCGAAAACCATACGCTTCTGCATATTTTGACATTTCTTTGTATTCAGTTGGTTTAAAGAAATGCATGTTGCCACTCTTTATATATATATATATATATATATATATATATATTCTCTTGATTTGATTTGAGTTATTATTTAAATAGACAAAAATGGGTGCAAAAATGAGATTTAATGGAAAATGAACTTTGTGAAAATGGGGTTCACAAGATATGAATCCTTTCTAAAGGAGTTCTTCCAACTGTTTCTTCAATTCTTGCAACTTCACTGCTTCCATCCTATACGGAGATATCGAGACTAGTGCTGCTCCTGGCACCATCTCAGTCTCAAAGTCGACCTCTCTCTGTGGCGGTAAACCTGGCAACTCATCTGTGAGCACCTTTGAATACTCTGTCACTATCCCCACATCCCTAACTCCTAACTTTTTCTACTCCAAATCGGTCACACATGCCAAATAAGCCTCACCTGTTTCTAATTAGCATTTTGACCATTGATGCATAAACCAAACAGGAAGGTATAACCCTCCACTCACCCAGAAGCAACACCTTCTTCTCGCAATCAACTTCCAACATCACCTCCTTCATATAAAAATGTACCATTGCTTTGTTATTGGACAACCAGTCCATGCCCAATAGTACTCCAAAATTTGTTAACTTCGACACTATTAGGTCAATCACATAACTCAGCTCACCAATCTTTAACACGCAGTTCTTCAGCACTTTAGTCACCATAACTATACCCCCAATTGGCATAGCCACAACTACAACATATCCTAATGACTCTACACTGCTCCTAAGCTGCTCTACAACTGACTCACTCACAAACAAACAAGTAGGTCTAGGGTCAATCAATACTAATGTATCAAGTGCAGAAATAAATATCGTACGATCATAGTATAAACACGTGCCTGGGACAGCGTTACAGACTGAGAAGCTCCTCTACCTCTCCCAGTGGTACTCGTGGTCCTCCCTCCTCTACCTTTGTCTTCATCGGTAGTAGTATCCCCCTCTATTATCGCCCACACTACTCTGCCCCGATATAGCTATCCCCTTATCTTTAGCCTTCGCGTAGCAATATCTGATCACATGTCTGGGCTTGTTGCAATGAAAATACAACTGGCGAGAATCCTCACCCGTACACCCTCCGATACTCTGCTATCCAAAAACAGAGGGTCTATATGGATGACTCCCCTACTATTGAATCCACTCCTTTGTCTGCTGCCTCCTCCACTAATACTC
This sequence comes from Breynia disticha f. nivosa, assembly GCA_948193385.1. Taxonomy (NCBI): domain Eukaryota; kingdom Viridiplantae; phylum Streptophyta; class Magnoliopsida; order Malpighiales; family Phyllanthaceae; genus Breynia; species Breynia disticha. Next base: position 4,768 of record CANYCX012170635.1, on the reverse strand, counting down.
TTAGGAGGCCTGAACTTTGCCTTCTTCTGCTCTCTAGTGGCACTAAAACCACCGAATCTCTTCTGTCGTTTCCCCTCCATGCGATACTCCTTGGCCAAAAGCTCTTCGACCCTCAAAGCCGTCTCCAAGAGCATCTGATAAAATGGTGGCTTTATGGCAATATGGGGGCAGATATTAAACTGCCCTCTCAAACCAATCACTCTACTGCTGATCAGTTGCAACATCCTCAAGTTCATAGTAGGAGAGTCGAGTGAACTAAGCCTCAGACTCCACAACTGTCATGTCCCTCTGCTTTAACTCTAAGAACTCTATCTTCTTCTTACTGCAGTAGTATGGAGGGGTGTATTTCTCGGTGAACTCTCATTGAAAATTACCCCAAGTAAGTGTGGGAGGATCACTCTTACTCCCGAGAATTGCCTCCCACTAATCCCAAACTCCTTTCTCCAATAGTAAGGTAGTTTACCTCAACTTATACTTAGGTGTGCATCTCATCTGGCTAAGGATCTACTCTGTGTGTCAAAGCTAGTCCTCAGCCTCAGCGGGATCAGTGGTCCCCTCGAAGGATTTGGTTCCCTGCTTACGCACCTCCCTAAAGTTCCTGCCAATATTAAGACCTTCTCCCTACTGGCCTCCCTGCCTACCCATCATCTGATGCGTCATAGCCTGAAAGAACTGGGCATAAGCAGGTTCAAGTGGTCGTATAGCACCAGGTGCAGGTGATGCTCCTTGTCCTGGGGCTAGTCCCTACAACTGTACAGACTATTGGAACTCGACGACTATCTCGTGTGATACATCGTCTGTGGGCTTCATCCTAACCAAACACCATTGAGAAAGTTTTAGTTTTATAAAATGCAATGCAATGAAAACAATTTTCTTGCACAGTTCGCAGGGAATCTAATCCCTACTCTGATACCACTAAATGTGAACCCTAAATTCATTAACTTTATTTTAGAAAAAACCTTGAGTTTCACACAATTTTTCTTTCTTCTTATTTGTCAACACAAAATCATCAAATGGAATATATATATATATATATATGTAAAGATAGGCACGCATGCATTTCATTTGCTTCCACATATTTTACTCTGGATTTCCATTATTTTAAACCAAAACCATTTACGCCAAAATAAAATATGCGGAAGCAAATAGTTTTGGTTTAAAATAATGCATGTATCATACCTCTTATCATCGCCAAAATATTGTCCCTATAACATCCCAGAATTTATTGTATGGAAAATAATTAGTTAAATGATGAAAATAAATGTTTAAATTGAGGTATGTGAATGTTGATTGAAGGTTGATATAAGGTTGACAGGAAATAACCAAGGAAAAATGAGGAAATGTTGAAAAACAGAGAAGTACGCGTAGTGGCAGCAAAGTACGCGCAGTGGCCACGACCACGCGTACTTTGCCATCCACCACGCTTAGTGTTATGTTTTATGGAAACCAATACCTTAAATCAGAGAAAACCAATACCTAAACTCAGAGAAAACTTCAGAGGAGCTGAGAAAGTTGCAGAAGAGTTGTTCTTTAGTGAGAAAGATCAAATTAACAAGGAGAAAGATTAGTTTTGGCAAGGATTCAAGTCATTAAGGTAAGTTGATAGTTGGTTTACAAAAGGATTATGAAGAATGTTGAATATGAGGATTAATTGTGTTTTAACAGGAATTGTTGCTAGGAAAATGTGTTTGTGAGTGAATGGAACTTGTATATGGTTATGGAAATGATTTAGGAGATGTGAATTAGTGAATGGATGGAATGGAGGAAGATTAGGTTAATAAAGAAAGTTGACATATGGATGACTTAAAGCTTACAAATGATGTTTTGATGATTATAAGGTTAAAATCAATGTATGAATGGTTGGTTAATAAACTATATATGGTTATTTACGTACAGGAGGATCTGTACGACTATTGGGTGAAATTTGATTCGGGGTTTAGCTTGTTGATTTTTCTTTTATTCAAAGTTAGTGTTCTTAGGCTTAATAAATTGATTTGTAAAGTAATCTAAATGTAAAAAATGTAGTTTTTCTTTGGGTTTATATAGTTGAAACATAGCTGGCCTATAATGCTATGTTAAGATTGTTAGATATATTTAGAAGAATTATGTTGAAAATGAAATGTTGATGGTTATATGTCCTAGTTGACATATGATTGATGTTTATATGATTTAGTAAACATATGGTTGATTAATGGTTGATTATTGGAGATCATATGTTTACTTATTGATATTGGAATTAATGATGGTGAATGAATTATTCCTATTCTTGATATGATCTTTTATGATCTAAATTGAATTGATTTGGTACGTTCATTTGGCTTTATGCCTTATTTGATAATTGTTGATTTATGATTGACATATGATGAGATTCATATTGATATTGAAAAGCACATGTTTCCTTAATGAATATGAGAAGCATTGGATTGCTTATCGAACATAGTATTAATTGAAATGATGAATTGATTATGGATTGATGACATTCTTATTATGAATGTTTATATGAGTATGCTTTTTTGTTTATAATTGACATATGATGCTTTTTTGTTTATAATTGACATATGGTTGATGATATACGGATATTGAGGCATGTATTGCTTTGTGATATGTATATAAATATTGAATTGTTTATTGAGCATACTTGACTGTGTTTGAGACATATGAGTGCATTGATCATTCATTGTGTTGCATTTATTGCATGACTTTGATATTGATATACAGGCTGGGCTTGAGGATTATTCCAAAAGAGATGTCTATGCCAGTCTGAGACCAATGATATTCTGAAATGGGCTCGTTGTCGTACTCGATACGATGCCGGTCTGGGACCGAGGGAAAAACAAAAAGTAAAGAAAAGAAAACAAAAAGAAAAGAGATCAATACCCTGGGGCTTAGCCAATGTGATTGCATTGTCATTCATATGCACAAATTTGATTTGCATTAATATTTGACATGATTGATCCTTGCTTGATGATATATGAATGTTGGAATTGTTTGATTCTGAGTTATGCGTTGTTGAGATATATGAATGGTATTTGGATATGTTTTGGTGAATGGTTTAGTGTGAGCGATATTATGAAATGGTTGATATGTTTCTTTACTTGGATGATTGAATTTTCTTGATGGTATAGCATGGTTGTGATAAAGGAAGATCATATCTTATTCAGAGATACCGATTTTCCCTGCGCTAATTTAAAATGAAAAGATATGAATATATTGTTGCTTAGAATACTTACTGAGTATTGAGAAATACTCACCCTTTGTTTGTATTGTCTAAATGATGCATAGGTCGAGCTCTATGCTTTGTTGCTTCCACTTTTGAGTTTTATACATGTTTGTACATATTTGTAAATGTTCATATTATGAGGTTGAAGCGTTTTCAAACTTATTTTTGTTTCTGCTGTAAAAATTTACGATATTTTTGTTTTGGGCCGAATGTTTTTAGCATATGAACATTTTTGTTTCTCTCTCCTCTATTTAAGATTTGATTTTATTATCAATTCTTCCATTATATTGTTCAATCAGGGAAAAGTGTTTTTAAAAATGAGTCTCACAGTCCCAACCACTAACTACTGCCACTCTGCACAACATTCAAAACAAACAAATTGGAGTACATAAAAATACTCAATAAGTGAAACCCTAGCTTTGTTAAACTGAGGTGAACGGGAAACTTCGGCCAATACGGGTGTGCTCATGGAACACGAAGTCGTATTCATGCCTAAATTCCCTAATGGCTAACCGTTGCCATGCCATAAACAATCCTTTAGGTGTTTTATTTGATGAGGAATTCATCATAGAACATTAGCTTCCTTCAGATAAGCATTAGTACATTATTCGGGCCAAAACTAGGTTTGTGCGCATAAATAACGTATGTTGAAACCCTGTCTTACGTACATTATGCTTCCACTCATTTCCATCTTGAATAACGTATGTCACACATAAATTAATGTAGGATTGCTTCACTTAACGTCCATTACTTCCTAATATAACGTACGTTAATGCACGTCAGAACCATTCTGCCCACTTTTAAGTCATATTCCATACATATACATTTCATACAAGACTTAGGCATATAAAAAAAACTTCCTAATCACTTATACAACCATTTCATAAACGCAAATCAGAGCAATTAACACATTTCATCAAGATCAATTCCACATTCATAAATATCAACATACACATCATTCATCATTTTTATAACTCATACATATAAACCAACCATCACCATACTTATGTTCATACATATACATAATAATTCAAAGTGGAAACCACACATATGTCATGATAACGATGAATGAATGTACTCAAGCTTATCCTTATGCAAACACACGATGCATGCTTCAGAGCCTTAAATTTTGCAATAGAGAGACTCCACTCGATCTCTGCTACTTAGGGCACAAACCCCTTTAATCAAGAGAGACTCAGTCTCTTTGTGCATATAGGGAAAAACCTCTTGTTTTCATATAAAGAGAGACTCCGCTCTCTTTATGCATATGGCCATAAGCTCTCTTATACTACTGTGACCCCCGAATTTAAATATTACCTGCGTATACTTCCCTCTTACAGATAACACTTAAACCCAGAAATCAAAGATTAAATTAAAAACAATAAAATAAAGTTCAATACAATTTAGTAAAGGAAGGTTCAAACCACTCCAAACTCATTTCACAAACATATATACATATATAAAAATTTCTTTACAAAAGTTTCTAGGTTATAAAAGAAACGAGATTCCTAATGAATCCATTTTCAATTATAACCCTTGCAAAATGTA
>CANYCX012169763.1:0-13952 GCA_948193385.1 Breynia disticha f. nivosa | reverse complement strand
TTTTTTTTGTTTTTATAATAAATGATTTTATTTTTTTTATTTTAAATATTAAATAAATATATATTTATTAGTATAAATTTATTAAATAATTTTAATATAGTAAATAAATATTATTAAAATAAATATTTGTGTAATTGTTGTAATATTTATTTTCGATTTAATCTAATGTTTATTTTTAATTATTGTAATGTTTGTTCTTAACTATTGTTACGTCTATTCTCGATCTTAATATAACGGTTGTTTTAATATTAATATAGTCTTTACTAACAAAAATATTTTTTTATAAATTAAATATTTAATTGACATTTAAATTATGTTTTTTTATGTAAAATAATTAAATTGATTAATTAGTTGTTAAATTAAATTAAAATACAAATTATATATGAATATGTTTGGAATATTCATTTTAGTGTTGAAGATAGAGTAAAACTGATTGGGGTGAATAGAGTAAACACTGTAGCTGCTGTATTTTTTAGTAAAACTAATATATTTTTAGATAGCTGGTTGGAGATGACTTTAATTATGATTTTAAATTGAATTAAATTTAATAAAATTAATAACATTAAGGGTTTGTTTGAGATTGCTGTTGAAAATTGTTGTTGTTGGAAAAAATGTTGTTTCTAAAATTGCTATTAGAAAAATTAGATAATTGTTTGGTAACGTATTATGAAAAAATTACTGTTACTTATAAAAATATTTAAAAATTATGATAAAAAATATTCTTTAAATAATTTAAATACTAAAAATACAAATTGGAAAGAAAATACTAAAATTAATTTTTTAATTTTTTTAAATAATATTTATTTTTATTTTAAAAATAATAATTAATATTTTAAATTAAATTTTTTATCATAAAATTATATATTAAAATATATTAAATTTTATAAAAATTAAATCAAAATTAAAAAATTATTTTGTTAAGAAAATAAAAAATTATGCTTAAAAGTAAAAAACTGTTTTTTGAAAAAACATTAAATAATAATTTTTAAAAAAAATTTTTTTTTAACCAAAAGCACTTTTAATACACACTCTCAGTTGTATGGACCTAAGTTTGTTGACACAAGTGGTAGTCATAGAACAGTTGATGGAAGTTCGAATCCCGCCAACGTTGGCACCGATGAAACCTAGAGAAGTTGTCAATTTCAAAACATGTCTATTGCCATTTGACTTACCTACAATCCAACTTGAGGATGAATATATAAATAAACGATGCCAATAAATCCACTTACCAAATTGCTATAAATGGAAGAGAAACTTAAGCAGAATATGTAGTCAAGCTCCGAGAAACTTTAGCCTCGTTAACAAAATGAGCGTTAATATCATGAAATGGCATTAATGATAATAATATCCCACTCCAAAATTCTTAACGTGCTTCTTTCCATGGCTTCTGCATTTCAAAAGTGAAAGACTACAAAAGGCACAGAAAATTCTATGTTTTTGATTGCTTAGAAAGGTAAGAAAGATTCTCACTTGTGAGTTTAAGAGTTTGTTCAAGCGAGAAAACTATACCACCATCATCAATGGAGAAGAAGAAGAATGAGGCTTCTTGTTCCTTGGAACAACCTGATCATTTCAATTCTCATCAACAATCTGAGTGGCTTTATATTTCTCTATCAGGTCAGTATATATATCTTCAATTTGTACATGCTGTAGAAATTAAACTGCAGATGATAAACCAGATGAAATCCGCAAACTCAATGCAACTAGAAAGCAAATAGATTCATCAGGACGAAAATGGTTGAATGATAAATAACAATGATTGAGAAAAGAATATGACTACATTTGATAAACCTTACTCTTGTTGCTTAGATTCTACAACGACGTTCTTACTAATATTTGAATAGAATTTCTATTTTTTTTTTTCGGGTGGTGATGTCTTTGCTGAATCTAGACAACAACACTCATATTAATCACGCATGTGAAAGAACAAGAAAACTATATTGATGTTAATGTTATATATGTTACCCCAGAACAAAGCTTTTTTGCTAATTTGCAGAGTTAAACAAGAGGATGCAGACAACAGTGGCCCTTTTGGAAGAAGATGGATCTCAGATATGCTTTAAGAGAAGACCAGAACTAATTGAAATGCTTGAAGAGTTAGATAGGGCTTACCTTTCTTTAGGTGATAAGTTCCATCAGTTGAAATCCTGGTTGTATCAAGTCCCTACTGCTGATGCTAAATCATCTTCACTTTCAGGCATTAATAAGAACAAAAGATTGATGGCAACGTCTGATGATTGCATACTAGAGGATTTTGGTTCTTATCCGTTTTGTATTGCTGGAAATCCCGACATTGAATGTGCGAATGTTGGCTCTGACTCTGAGTACCTGAACAAGCTTGCAGAAGAATTGATGTTAACAGAACAATGCAAGATGAAAACCAATATAGAACAAGAAATTATGGAAAACTCGAGAGGCAAAGAAGTCGTAGAATTTTGCAGCAAAGAAGATACGGACATGAATACAGATAATTTCAGCTCAAGTGACACAAGTTTTTCAAGTAATGAGAAATCATGGTTCAACATTGAGCTCAAATTAACAGAACTCATACAGAAAAATCTGCAGCATCAGAACGAACTGGCGAAACGAAACATAGAAAAGAAGGCGGTAATTAAGAGATTTCAGTTAGAGGTGGCACATTTGAAGGAAGAAAACATGGCTCTCCAGAGTTGCATTAGTTGTTTAAAAGTTGGAGACAAGAATAACCAATTTCGGACAGGAAGATTACGTACACTGTTTTCTGACAAGATCTTCCAAGGATGTTCATAATTCTGACTTCAAATTTGAATTTTCTTAATATTTCATGTATGATCAAACTCATTTGTTCAAAAGAAGAAAAATGTCACTATAGCTATCTGCAAAAACTCTCAAAATCCTAGCAATAAATATCCTTTTTGATCAAGTATACTTAAAGATTAGCTTTACCAACCTCGATCCAACTTTGACACTTATATTTTACCAGTAATCTCCACACGAGCATTGTCCATCCTTGAAGTGATGGAAACGTTTTATGTCTCTCACCACTATTTCTCGATCAGCTATACCCGAAACCAGCTTAATAAAAGTATGACAGTCGCTGCAAATTCTGAGATTCTTGATGACCTGAATTGTTGAACCAGGAGCGGAGTTCATTACTCCAAATGCAACAGCCAACTTCTCACTGTGAACTCGCAAGGCCATTTGTTTCTCTTCCTCATCAACATCACGAAGAACCGTCGCCATATTAGGCGCATAACCGGCTTCTTGCAGCTTCAAAGTGAGTTCCTCCAAATATCCATAAATCTTCTGACGTTGTGGATGTTTAGTATCTCCAACCAAGAACACATGCACTCTTCCTTTGAGTTCAACCACACTGTAGCCAGGAGGCTTCACCAGTCCACGATTTTCCATAAGTACTCTCATTCGTTCCACGTCTTCCCATCTTCCAACATCTGCATATATGTTTGATAGTAAAACATAATACCCACAATTACTTGGATCTAGTTTAAACAGCTCACTGGCTGAAATTTCTGCAAGCTCTACATTCTTGTGAACTCTACAAGCTGCAAGAAGAGAGCCCCACAGTATGAAATCGGGCTTTACGCTCATTCTTTTTATCAGATCATATGCCTGACTGAGATAACCAGCACGGCCAAGAAGATCAATGATGCAACTATAGTGCTCAACTCCAGGTTCCACATTAAATTGATGTGTCATGGCATTAAACCAATGCCATCCCTCATCCAACCAACCAGCATGACTACAAGCAGCAAGAACTGAAACAAAAGTTATGTAATTTGGCTTGACGCCAGCTCCCATCATTCCATGAAAAACATCTAAAGCTTTTCTTGGACTTCCATGCATTGCATAACCAGCAATCAAGGCACTCCAAGACTTCACATTCTTCTCCTTCATGCTGTCAAACACCTTCCTCGCCAAATCAACACGTCCGCATTTGCAGTACATGTCGACGACTGCAGTACCCACAATTACATTCTCATCCAAAAGCATCTTTATCACCTACCAAAGCAAAAATCATGGACCAATAATTAAGTATTTTACAAATCTTTACCATAAACCTAAACTTTATACCAATTAATTTGATGTAAAAGACGATTACCTGATTGTGTATGCACTTCCCCACATGCAAAGCACCAGAATTTGCACAAGCTAACAACAGAGTAGACAAAGTCACAGCATTGTAGTTAACATCAGCTTTGTTAGCCATCAAATGAAAAACATCAAAAGCCTCCATTGACAATCCATTGTGAGCATACAAAGCAATAACACTATTCCAAGACACAACATCCTTCACAGCCATACAATCAAACACCTTCCTAGACATCCCAACCTCACAGCGCTTTGCGTATGCATCCAACAAACTATTCTCAACACCAACATCGCCATCCAACCCTCTTTTCACCAGTAACCCATGAACTCCCTCAATCAATCCTTTCCTAGAAACACGACAACACGCCAATAAAACAGAACCCATTGCCACAGAATCAATAAAAATATCATCTTTATCATCATTCTCACACTTCCTCTCACTCTCCTCAACTAAAAACTCTTTGAAAAGCAACAAAGCATCAAAAGCACAGTCATTTCTAACATAACCAGCAAACATTGACGTCCAAGTGACAACATTTCTAACATTCATTTCATCGAACAAAAATCTAGCATCACATAAATGGCCACACTTTGAGTACATATCAATCAAAGCAGAATTGACAAAAACATCATTTCCATAGCCAAAGATAAAAACTTGCTGGTGAATTTGATGCCCCGATCGAATATCGGAAAGGGCAGAGCATGATTTAATGGTGCAAGGGAAAGAAGCTCCATTGGGTTTAATGTTAAGTTTTCTCATAGAAGAAAAGGCACGAAGCGAGTGAGTAGAGTCATTGGTCCGTGCGAGGTCAGCAATGATGGAGTTCCAAGAGTGGATGTTGGTTTGGTCGAAGTATTTGTTGAAGTAAGTTGCGAGGTTGGGGTTTGAATGTGTTGTTGAGGTGGAGAAGTAGAGCAAGTGTTTGTAAGTTAGTTTGGTTAGAAGTGAATATGTGTTTGGTGTCTTCATTTTTCATTGGTTTTCTGGATTGTGTGTGATGTGTTTGTATTTTGGAGGGAAATCTCAAAGCTAAACTGTCTGGGCATCAATACACTGATGGCGTCTGAGTTTTAAGTGTTTTGTTCAGAGTTATATTTATAGACATAATTACATATACGTAGTTTTATGAACCGTTGTCAGTTCTTCTTAGTCGTGTCGTAGTCGTATTACTGTTATTGTGACAAACATTAAATTTGTATCATGTCATGAAAGTGCAGGCACAAATCGAATCAATACACAATAACAATACAGTTGACAAAAGTTCCCATGCTTTTAAACTACATAAACAAGGTTTATACAGAAGAAAATGCAGAATCCTACACTAAACATGGTTGCGACATCATATTGTCTAGCTGAACTAGCAGATGAGCTCCTTCCTACGAACTCACCGGAGCTTGGCATTGGTGCAAACGCTTGAGTTTCCGGAGAAGGAGCAGAATTCAGAGGCCATTCATTTGTGGGAGAAGGAAAGAAAGAGGACATGCTTGGCGGAGTGACATACGGTAACACAGCAGGAGAAGCTGTAATTGTAGGCTCAATTGCTACTGTCAAACAAGCAGCAGCAAAGAACACAAGAACAGAGAGTGAAAAAGAGAAGTTGGTATTGAAAGAGATTGCCATGGATGAATGTTTTGGAGTGAAAGCTTGAAGCAGTGTTTGAAGGCAGATATAGAGATGGAAATATAGGTTGATATAATGAAGGTGTGACTATTAGTTGTAGCTCACGGGAAAGACAGTGACAGATTGAATTCTATGTCTGCATTTAGGAGCTGCAAATATTTATGAGAAGCCTTTTGTTTTTCTCGAGTTGTCCTGTGTTGTCAGGGTATTTTAGGTTAAAAATAGATTCTTTCTGCTAGAACACCAAGCCACTGATTGATTCTGAACAGATCTGTTGGAGACAAAGATGGTATACTAAATATATCTTTATCAAATTACAAAGAGAACAATCACACTTGTTAATTAGAAGAGATTCGGATTATCATTTATAGTGCAGTTTAATTTGACACTGACTCAAAACTAGCACACTAAATTTGACAATGACTCCAAACTAGCATCCTAAATTGTTCCACGTATGAATTAAGAAATTTTTTAAAAAGACGAAAATAGACGAGTTAAAGTTAATAAAGGAGGAGACATGACGAGAATAATATTAAAAAAATACACAAAAAAAAGTGTGACACACACATGACACGACAAAGAGAGCGGTCATCCCCTTCACCTCCGTGAAGGGAACCTACTATTGGTGATGCAAAACTGGTTCGAATCCGAAACCGACGGTGCACAGTTTGGGAAAAGTATGAATTGGAACCGAATCTTGGGGTACATAGTTCGACCAGTTTGGTTCCGGTTCTGATTCCTGCTCTCGGACCTGCGATTCAGGCCAGTTTCAATTCGTCGGTTTGGCTTCAGTTTTTCATTAAACAATAAACAAAACTGTAGGTTCGGAATTGAAAATTCACGGTTCATTATTCCTAAGAATCAAAACCAGGCCGTGAACTAGCCGATTCTGACAGTTCAGTTATGATTCCAATTCTAAAACCGACAGTTCTGATTCTAACACACCTCGATTTGTGCATCTCTACATACTGTCAATAAGCCAAATTTATGATGTAAATTCAAGAAAATGCAAATTCAGAAAAAGATGCAAGTTATCACATCTTCATTGAAATAAGCCTTATTTTTCTTACCAATATAGAGAACAGTCATATAAATTATCTCTACAAAAACAGCACTGGTAAAATGTTACAATCAAAAGAATCACTCAGCAAGAAGACCAAAATACCAAAAACAATCCTTCCTTTCATGTGAGTTGATGAATCTGGAAAATAAATGTATCAAAAGCTACAACAAGGTGCAGGCACACAAAATCAGCTTGCGTAAAATGATTAGTCGCAATACCATCTGCAGATGAACAAAATGCCTTATTTCACCTGATAATTAACAGCCTCCAAGTTAGCATTTCATGTCACTGCTGCAACTAGAGAAGCCTAAGATGTGATGTATCATTCAAGCGTTTTATCTGCCAACCTGTTCTCCAGGAATGCTGGATCACAGTCACCGAAGAATCGTCTATGCATATCTTATGTGAATTTGCTGCGCTGCAACCTAAGAGGCCGGTGAGAAGACACTTGATTGGAATCGCATGAGTGAACACACCGACGCAAGAAGAGATCGGCGTGGCTAAGGTCCTGACTGTTAAATCGTGTAATGCCCTTCGGTGATTGGCTTCTCTAGGGGAAATCTCATCCTCGGTCTCATGATTACCCGTGGAAGTCACAAATTGTAGTCTACTTTTACCTGACTTCTTCCTCGTAAGCCCTGGCCGATGTCTATTTAGCACATCCCACTGTGGAGGAGGCATTGAAGGCCCATCTTTGTCATGAGAAAACCCTTGACTCTCATTTTGATGGTGCAATGAGAAATCTGACCTCAACTTTTCAGGCAGACCAAGGAGAGTTCCGTTTAAAAATTGAACCATCCTATATTCCACTTGCCTGAGTGATTCTCCGGATGGCGCACAAAAATCCGGCTGAGAAACTTCGACCAAGCTCGAAATTTCATGAGTATATATTTCTGAACGGGGACAGCCTTCCCATTGCCCCATACTCATCTCCGTAAGGGCATCTGATGGTCTTATCTGCTCCTCTGCAAAATTCATTTCCTGCACAATAACAAATGCACAATCTGTCAACTTGTAAATACATGTAACTTCAAGTAACTACCTCATAATACTGCCTAAACTCCCACATATAAACCAATGCTAAAAAAGACAAAATACGTTGTCCGAACTTGGAAAAGAACACAACGACAAATGTCAATAATTTGATTCCATGTGCGAAAGACATTGGCATATGTAACCAAAGAAAAGTAAGATTAACAGCCATATAGTCTTCCTTCAATTTCTGTGATTATGGTTTGCGAATGTTAAATCCAAGTAAGATATCATGATCACTAATCTTATTCTACTAACATCCCTAAATCATATTTCATCTTTTTCAATATTTACAGCATCTTCAAATTCAGTTTCACTCAATGGATACTGCATTCTAGGCTTTCATGCATGTCATATTAATTGAGCCATCTCAGTCATAAATCACATTGCACTCTATTTTTTCATATCATTTGTGCCTATCCAAAATCAGAAAAAGTTCAATAAGTCCATTATAATGAGATCACATTTACGAAAGTTTGAAGAACATGGTACATCAGCCTTCCATTTTAGCAGGCCAGTTCTAATATTAACCAATCTCAGCAGAAAATCAATCCTTTCTACATTTTTATCGCAATGACAAATGCTCACAAATTCAACTTCTACTTGCACCGCGGCTATATCAGCTATGCTTTGCCTGTGAACGCATTTGAAACCAATGCCAAAAGCAGACTACATTTTGACAATAAAACACATTATTACTCCAACTTAACTGAAGACAGTTCGTTCAAACAGAATAATTGAACCACATTACAAAAAGCTTATAGTTCATCCATCAATTTTTGCGGACAAGATCTAAATGCAAGAATTCAGCAGAAAACCAATCCTTCCCACACCTACCAATAAGATCAGCGTCTACTCGCACCATAACTACATCAACCATGCTTAGCCTGTGAACTCATTATGCCGAAAGCAGACTCAATTACGATAAATAAAGACACGATCTTTCTCCAACAATTGTAAATTTCTCTAATTAACTAATCAATCAAAACGGCGATTAATCTAGCATGATCAAACCACGAGCTAAAATCAACTCTTTTTGTATCTTAATTCTTAACAATGAAAATACCTAAATCCCACAAACGTCTTACTTCAATGCTCAAAATTCACTCGAAGACACAATATTTCGACAACAAACTCTCAAAATTTCACATGACAAAATCTAGATATTCAAGTACAATCCAAGGTTAAGCCAAAAATAACTATCTTTTAATCATACAAATCAAAACATATAAATCCCACAAACTCAATCCTACTCAACATCCAAAATTCACCTAATGACACAATCTTTCAACAAAACATCCTTGATCTAGCATAATCCAATGACAAGCTAAATTTTGACTACTTTCAATCTCAACAAAGGAAGCAACAGCAACCCAGAATCTAAATCCGAATATTAGAACTTAAAGACACAATCTTTTCCCAAAACATTACCTGACAAACCGCAACAGCCATCGATCTAGCACGATCCAAAGTGGAACAATAAACAGCATTAAACCTAACGCCTTGAGAATTCAACAACACAGCCAAAGCTCTCCCTTGCCTCTTCCCATTCCCAGTCAACGGTGCCAAGTGGCATCTCCCTCCAACCACAACCTCCCGTCTCAAACTCACCTCACTCTCCCCTTCACTTATCAAATAAACCTCCAAAATCTCAATGTTTTCAAACCCAACAATACTAGGCGGAATTGGCAGAGGCGGGGCCAGCACATTGTAAGGGTCCCACACCTTGATTGAGGGCCCCAGTCTAGGTGTACCTAATGAAGATAGCTGCGGTGAAAGTGGTGATGCTGATGAGTAACATGGGAGTATTTCAGGCTCTTGTTCTAGAACCTTTCTTAACAAGTTTGTGTTGTTTGTAAGTTGGGTCGTTGTCAGTGAATTTTGGAGTGCCAAGTCATCGTCAATATCGTCTTCTTGTTCTTGATTTTCCGACGACGACGAAGATGAATCGGGAACTTGGTCTTGTATGGATTGTGTGGAGCCCATTTTGAGTTAGTTAATGAACTGATCTGAATGCATTTTAGGGTTTTGGTTGAGAGTCGAGAGTTTCTTTAGGACAAGAAAATGAGTTGGAATTTAGTTATGTAGTAAAGTGAAGTAGATCTGTCATGTAAGTGTGAAACTGGAAAAAAAGTCGTTATAGTTCAATCAGATTTATTTCATACGACATCGTATTAGCAGATGTACTTAAATTATACTGTTGTTCATTTCTTAAATATCCGAACGAGGCAAAAGGCAATAGTTTCTATATATAATCATCGACTCTTATCAACTATTCTAAAAGAAAAATTGAATCTCCTAAAGCATCAACATCAACTACAACAGAACAACCATCTTTGATGATTCCCTTCAACATTTTCTCAGCTAATGGATCCTCCAAAAGCCTTACAATAGCCCTTCTCAATGGCCTTGCGCCATAATTAACATTATATCCTTCATTTATCAACTTCTCCTTGAACTTCGTACTCACACTCACTACAACTCCTATATTCTTTGCCTCGAGCCTTTTATAAACATCTTTAAGCATCACTTCTACGATCTTCATTAGCTGCTCTCTTTCAAGTTTCTTGAACACTGATACCTCATCAATCCTGTTCAGGAACTCGGGTCTGAAACTTTTCTTTAACTCCTCTGCAATCACTCTCTGCATCTTCTCATATGAATTGCTCTTGAACATTAGTTCCTGTCCGATGTTCGATGTCATTATTATGATTGTGTTTTTGAAGTCAATTTTCTTTCCCTTAGCATCTGTCAAGCTTCCATTGTCTAGAATTTGCAGGAGGACATTGTATACATCCTTATGTGCCTTCTCAATTTCGTCCAAAAGGATCACCGTATGAGCTCTTCTGTGAACTGCTTCACTCAGCTGTCCTCCCTCATCATATCCTACGTACCCTGGTGGTGAGCCAAAAAGTTTTGAGACTGAATGTCTCTCCATATACTCACTCATGTCAAGTCTTACCAGTGCTTCTCTGGATCCAAAGTATTCTATTGCTACTGCATTGGAGAGTTCTGTTTTTCCCACTCCAGTTGGACCTGTGAATAAGAAGCTTGCAATAGGTTTGTTGGGGTCTCTTAGTCCAACTCTAGCACGGCGAATTGCTCTGCTGATGGCTTCCACTGCCTCATCCTGTCCAATGACGTGTTTGCGCAGATCATTTTCGAAGTTGAGTAACTTTTGAGATTCTTCAACTGTAACTTTCTCTACTGGAATTCCTGTCCATGTTGAGACTATTTGCCTTATGTCCGCTTCTGTGACTATATAATTGTTTGTTTGAGTTTTCGAGTTTTGCAGCTGAATTTTCCCACCTGCTTCATCAATGAGGTCTATTGCCTTGTCCGGGAGAAAACGATCACTGTTCCCATTAGAACATGTACTGATCAGAATTCATAGAGCGTTCAGCAATATTAAGCTAGATATAACATATCGAAGTCTTACCTGATGTACTGTTTAGATAAACTAACAGCAGCAACTAAGGCCTCATATTCATACATAGCATTATGATGCGCTTCGTATCTGGGACTCCGGAACATCAACAGGTTGAAGTCTTGCCTGAAGTCTTACCTGTTCTACAGATGGCTCCGGAACATCAACAGGTTGAAACCTTCGTTTCAGTGCCCCATCCTTTTCGATGTATTTCTTGTACTCTTCAAGTGTCGTAGCTCCAATACACTGCTCAGACAAACAATATCGAGTCAGAAACTGTAGAGTTTTGGAAGCTTGAATGCTCGTAAGAATCTACCTTAAGCTCGCCACGAGCAAGTGAAGGTTTAAGAATATTTGATGCATCCAGAGCCTGACCACCTCCTCCGGCACCAACAAGGGTGTGCAATTCATCAATAAAGAGAATTATTGATCCATTGCTTTGCTTCACTTCATCTACAATCCTTGTCAATCTTTCCTCGAACTCCCCACGGTTCGCTGCACCAGCAATCAGTCTTCCCATTTCCAAGCAAAATACCTGAATTACAGCGCAGCATAAGACATTCTACTGATGTAAAACTAAAAAATGAAAATGTATGTCCGATAGGAGAACTACCTTGTTTCCTTTTAGTTTTTGAGGAACTAAATTTGTGACTATGTTCAAACTTACACCTTCAACAACTACTGTTTTTCCGACTCCAGGATCGCCAATTAAGACTGGATTGTTCTTCCTTTTTTTGCAGAGTATTTGCATTACTCTATCCATTTCGTTTTCCCTTCCTATAACAGGATCTAACTTACCCTGTATAATCAAATCAAGGGACCATTATGCTAAAAATATGTACAGTTTTTCAACAAACATCTACCACATTACAGCAACAAGTGTTAGTAAGTAGTTACTCCAACCTTTTTTGCCATCTGCGTTAGATCAGTCCCATACTTTATTAGCGTTGCAATATTCAGATTTTGTTTCTCTAGCCTCTCCATTGCGATTAACGATCAAATTCAGAACTTTATTTCTTGATGATAAGTTTATTAGCAACAAAATTGAATTTACAATTTGTATATACATATATATAATAACAAACTGATGAGTAGTAGTTATATTATCATCAAAATCAAAGCAACAATATTCATCCATAGCACTTAACGAAGAGAATTTCTTCAGTTCTTTCTGCAGAATACAAAAAACGTGTGCATACAGATTTCCAAGAGCCACTTAACATTAATCCTGGATGCATGCATGCATGCTTCTTTTCATCTGTGTTGATTTCGTTGAGCAATGAAGTGTCATGAATTCTACTGATGACTTCTAAGAGCCTCTAACATTAATCCTGGTAGACATGCATGCATCATACTGATATAACTGCATTGTCTAGTGTGAGCTTAATAATTAAGTGGTAGTTGACTTAGAGTTGTAAAACGGTTCGAAACTGACGGTTGACGATTCTAGGTTCATGAAATCGAAACTGGACCTTGTCGTTTTAATTGTTCGGTTCCATTTTAGGCAATAGGAGGTTAAACCAACCGTTCTAGTTCCGATTTGTTGGTTCATGTTCAATTTTCAATTAATCCGCCTTTTTGGAAACGGAACCGCGTGAACTAACCGGTTTTGATTTTTCTATTACTGTTTCAATTTCGATTCCGGAACTGATGGTTTGGAACAAGCAATTCCTGTTCCGGTTTATCGGTTTGGATTCATGTTCCAGTTTGTTCATTCATTATTCCTTGGAGCTGGAACCGGACGATTTTGTTTCATTTCTGATTCGGGAACCTACAGTTCCTGATCCGTTTCGTCGATTCTTGGTCAATTTTTTTACTTTTAAGTGGAGTGTAGGTGATACTTTGATTAATGGATAATTAAAAAAAGGGGAGATTAGGTTAATTAGGGACAAGATGACAGGCCAGGTTGTAAGAACATAAAGTTGTCCGAGTGTTGTCACCACCAAGTCAATAAGATGACAACCTTGTTATTCCTTTTAATGATCCAATAATTATTTGTTTTATGATTAATGTAATCTAATTACTAATTTAATCATGTTTTGTATACTTTACATGGCAATTGCTTTTTAGCATTTCATGGGGTTTAGGTAAGGCTGTCTTTGGCATCTCCAACAGGCAAGTGCTGCAAACCACATGGGACACTCTCATCAACCTCCATTATATTTTAAATTATTTTATAATATTGTTAACATCTTCTTAATCTCATCATCAAAACATATTTAACATTATTTTTTTTACCAATTAGATGTTGTTTAAGAATATATTGCACATTATACCAACAACCTCTTGGTTTAATGTTAACGGGGGCTGAACTTGGTAAGGCGGACCACAGTTCGATTCCCTGCAACGTCGATTGGAAGGGAAATGAACCTTAACTCCCAACTCCTTCCCGAACCGAATTAGTCTCGGCCCAATAGATCGAGGATACCGGGGCTTGACCAAAAAAAATATATATATATTGCACATTATCAAATTAGAAAAATTATAGTCCTTTTGCACCATGTTAATATACGATTTTGGACAAGTCAAGAGTATTAAGAAATTAGTAGTTAAGTTAACTATATATGGTAGTCATAATATAGTTTTACAATACCATACTTATTTATTGAGTTATTTTAATTAAATAATAAATATTTAAATAAATAAATTTGTATTAAGAAAATAAAAATATCATTAATATAATGAAAATAAATTAATTTTAAAATAATATGTATACAAAC
>CANYCX012169461.1:0-15278 GCA_948193385.1 Breynia disticha f. nivosa | reverse complement strand
GTAGAATTATTTTGTATTGCATCATTTGTATTAATTAGTTTTGAGTGTATCATTTCTATTAAATCAATAAATCACTAAGTTTCATAGTTTCAAAGTTTAATAATTCCATTCAATCAATTATAATTTTATTTGTTTTTTTTTCAACGATTATTTCACAATCCGCAGCATCGCGCGGGTGAAAGGACTAGTTCACATAGTAATCAGGCAGGGATGGAGCTTCAAAATTCAAATAATTGCCATTACAGCAACATCCATTAAAGCCAACATCAACTATACACAATATGTGTTGCTTAAATCTTTTTCCTTCACAATATTTTTAGTGGTGACGCTCTCATGTTTTGTAGGATTCGAGTCGTAAATTCATTTCTCGTTTATGTAACTTGTTTAAAATTATAACAAAATTTTACAAACTTTGAACGCTGGACTAAACAAACTTGTTTAAAGAAATTCGAACTCCTAAATCTAGAACTATTTATAGGTTATAAGGAGACACTCTTTGGACAGACAATATTGCTCATGAAATGACCAACACATACGATCTTGACGTTCAAAAGTGATGACGCATGATAATGCAATTTTATGAATCATAAATGGAGACCCCTCAGTTGAAATTTTATTCAAGATTTCATGTGGTTGAAGACGAAGTCACCTCTGTATGTGCGATGAAGCCGAGAAAATTGTGTTATCAAAGTAGATAGGAAGATGAGGGAGGAGCTAATAATTGAGTCTTTCATATGCATGAAAGATGCATCACTTGCTTGATGTGTCAAATCATAACATTCTAATATTAATGATTTGAAAAGGAATTTCAACTGTTGGCTTGTTTTTCTTCTATATGCACCAAAAATGGTTGAAAATTACAAGTCCTACAATTTTTATCCGGACACAAATCTTCCATGTGGACTATCAACTTGTTCATTGAAGGTTTTGCTGGAACTCTTTTGGCTGTTTTTGAGGAACACAATATAAGGGTCATGTGCTCGTGTGAGTAACTCTAGTTATTTATCAAATGGGACAAATCATGTTACCTTCCCTATAATATTTCAAGAGGAAATCGCTAATCCAGTACTCGACTAGGTAACACGTTAATCATGTAAGCAGTATAGTAAGTACTCTTAAAGACCAAAAATGTTTGTGAACATTCATTTGCAAGTTCGAATATTCTCTAATAAATCACGGTTTTTACGCTCAAATATCCGGTTTTATTGAGATATGTGGACACAACTTGTTTGATGAATAATTTCATTAAAGATTAAATAATTAGACATGTTATGAAACTAATATTTTATGCCCTTATCAGTATGGAATGTTTTAATGTGAGCTGAAAATTGAGTGTGAAAGTCTTGAAAACAATCAAACACATTACCCCTGCCATTGGGCTGTTGTTGATGATTCGTTAATTGTTCGTTGACGACAACCCCTCCAGTATACCACGTTAAAAAAAGCTTTCAGATATACGTTTTTTCCTTTTACTCTTTATTTTCACCTCTCTCCATTCTTCTCTTATCTTACCTTAGATGTTCAGTCTATCATCAATATTGAGATGTTACTCTTTTAAACGTAGATATCTATCTTAGTTCTAAGTTTTTTCTGGAAGTTTCATGAGATTGTTTGGAAGAAGGGCTATTGGAGGAATTTCTTGATGTTTTCTGGGTAGTTAAGGTATTCAAATCTTATAAGTGGACAATGGCACCAATCCACATTTCATGGCTTATTGCTTCTGGTCTCAAATCTTCGCTCATGGTGTTTGTTATTCCATTTGGGGAGTGTGTGTCTGAAACGGATGATGAAGACATAGATGAAAGTAGTTTGTTGGTAGAGGAGCATATAGATGATTTCAGTGTAGTGATAAAATATAAGGAGATGCTAATTTTTTTTGTTTGTTTTTGGAATTGAGAAATGATGTTGTGAAGTTTTGTGTTGTTTAGTGTGTTTTTTTATTGCCGAATGTGTTTTTTTTTTCTTTTGATGGCTTCACCAAAACATTTTTTTTTCTGTAAAGTATTTGACAGAATATCTCTTTGAGTTAATCAAGTTTTTCTTTTAGTTGATTTTTTTTATTAAATTTATGAGCTTAATGCTCATTTAATCTTATTCGTAATATTGATCAAATTTTATTGAAAATACTCATTTAGTTGAGTTTTCATTTTGAGCTTAATGCTCTTTTTATTATGTTTGATGTTGATAAATTAGTTTGATTAATCAATACACTTGTGAGTTTTCTCTCCTTGATTACATACCTTTAATGAAAATGAATTGTTATGAAATGGTACTTATATTAATATTATTTTTTTTTGTTATTCAATGTGAAATATGGTGACTAACCATTATTCATCTCGAGGAGATAGTAGTAATAGTTAAAATAAAATTAATTAGTTTTGCTAAAAATGGAGAAAAAGTTTGTTAATTTGTTAGAATTTCAAAATTTAAGAATTTGTTACAAATTGTTAAACAAATAGTTTAAACTAACAATGTGCTTGTTCCATGGGTTACGACTTATGATTGTTCATTAAAGTATGTGATAATATAGTCTTGTATAAGATGCTATGGTATAAAAAATAAAACCATAATAATCCACCAATTTGGTGAATTATTTTCATGGTTTTTAACACTTTCAGCCTATAAAGGAACAAAAATAACACATACCATCAATTAAAAAACATAAAACAGTTTTTGTTTAAACCATAGTAATAAATACAATATGAAACTATGAAACAAGCGAGGCATAACAATTTTACCTGAGCGATACTCCAAGTTGCAATATGTTACAATTATATTAATTTTAATAATATAAATTATAATGTCTTTTCATGTAAATTATTTAAATGATAATTTTAATATAAATTATATTTATTTATTCAGCTTTTCTTTTGATACTTTCTTATTTACAAAGTTGTAATAATATTTGTAAAATATTCATCCACTCTACATAAATATTAATTAGGTATCATTTTATTTTTATTAAAAAAATTTTATTATATATAAAAATAATAAATTTTTATCAGTATATATAATATTTTAGATATCATTAGTATTTTTTATTTATTATCATATTTATTTTCTAATATAATTAACGAAAATTATTTAATAGAAAAAAATTTCTAATATAAATTAAATGTTATTCATTATCATGATTATTTTGTAATATGAGCTTTACTTTGTAAATGAAAGATAAAATATCAATACAAAAATATTTTTCCGACTTTCCTAGTTTTTTTTAATTAGTACATCCTTACCATTAGCTATAGAAACACAAAAAGAATTCAAATAAGGTTTAAAAATGTGGACAATAATGCCATAGTTTTATCTATCTCTTTACCAGTAGCTGTAATTGTTTTTTCTGGCAGATAAGCTGCAAAATGTTTGAGTAGAGTCATGGGATTCGAAATAAAAGACTCAACTGAGTATCCAACATTATAATCCTTTGAAACTCTGATTTGATCTCCACCCTTCTTGTCTTTACAAAATTTGGTCCTCAATTTTGGATCCAATGTCCAACATTTATCAGTTGTATGTCTTGTACCATTGTAGTGATCATATTTTAGGCCTCCGTTCCTTCCTTTGAAGAACTTGCCCTCTGGTGATCTTTAATAGGGATGAACAAAAAATCGACCGAACTGAAAAAATCGATTGAATCGAACCGATATTAAAACCTAGAGGTGTTAAAAGATTCGGAACCGGAATCGGGTCTAGCCGGTTCGGGGTGGTTCAGTACCGGTTTCGGTTCTGAACTGCCTGTTCCGATTCCGGCGGTTAGAATTCGATTTTCCTTAAAAAGTTAACCGAACCGTCGGTTTCGACGGTTCATGGTTTCATGTTTCATGGAACCGGAACCAGAAATGGCCAGTTCCGCCGGTTTCGATTCCGATTCCGGTTCAAAAGTCTCACCTCTATTAAAACCGATGTTAAATGGATGAATATATATATGAAATTTAAAAAAAAACCGATTTGAATAGTTTGGTTACGGTATGAAAAAGTTAACAATGGATTAAATGTAAATAAGAAAGTAATGACATTTTCTCACAAAAAACATACAAATAAACATTATATATTCTGATTAATACCATCAGATTCCAACAAAAAAATCAAATTTAAAAGATATGGATTGACTTAATGGAATGAGACTAATCAAAAAGAGCTAATAAACTGAAGACAAAAAAATCGAGTTTCGAGGAAAATGACTACGTTACATTATGGTAAAATGCACAACTTGATCATCTGAGGCGACTATCATTAATATTATATATGTATTATTTTTAATATTTATCTAATATATTATTTAACAAGCAATGTTATAATTTGTCATATAAAAGTATATTTTGACATACTAACATTAGACTCTGGTCACGAGACTTGATTTATATTGCTAGTCAAACAAGCAAATTTGGAGCCTAAGTTTTGACTTTAGATTATATTAATAATCAAAATTGCAGAAACAAAATGAAGAAGTTTGAGAAGGAAGCACATGGAGGTTGAAGATAAATGAGCTGTAAAGGCTTCGTACAAAGAGAAGAATAAGAGGTGTATGTGGTTCATGATAACAGCTAAATGACACCTTCATTTTAATTCTACTTCTTGGATGCTTATCAACACAAACAACTATCACATTCCTTTTTTGTTTCTATCAACAATATTCAAATTGTCTTTACTCTTATTCAAACATTGTACTCTACCATACTGCTGTACATGTTTTATAGATTTTAGATGTATTGTTCTTGTTGGATTAAAAATGTTAAAATGCAGATTTCATATCACACATGAATATTTCTCATTCAGATAGAAAAGATAGGAAAAATAAATTTAAGTTACTTTCTTTTATTAAAGACAAAGGGTAGGGTTAAATGAAGCTGACAATTGATTTGATAGAGGATGCTTCTTTATAACGTGTTTTCACATGAGCTAATCAAGCATTGACCCTCAAGGCTCATAATATTTATGGTTTATGAAAATGTAATCTTGATCCATTTAATTTTATGCAGATGTCTTATTGAAATCTGATTAAAAATACAAAAGGCGTCTGGTTAAGAGAAGCGAATATGATACCAAGTTTTGCAAAATAAAAAGACGAACATCTTTTATTGAACATGATTATTACACACCACCTTCATAGGCAAATATGCCCTTCATTTTCAAGATTCGATTTAACACATCTGGAATTTTATCATGCATCGAAAGAATGCCAATTGATTTCAATGTAAAAAATCTACCATCTACAAACAAATACATCACTGTGATTCACAAGCAATATAAACTTAAAAAAACGGACCTTCGCTCTCTTTCAAGTCCGCCATAGCCAAATTTACGTACTGTGTGTTAGCTATCAGCGTTGCATCTTTCCACACTAAAACTGGAACGAGGGATCACGTCATCCTTTCTCGAAGACAATTCCGATCCATCTCCGGCCGACCGATTCCTTCTCATCCGGAGCAGGCCTTTTTCGTTGACTCGTGCCTTAGCTGGAGTTCTTCTTTTGGTAGTGTATCTTGTGCTACCAAATATGGAACTAGACACCCGTCTCGTAGGCTTACAAAAGTCAACCCCATTGCCTTCAACAAAAATTCCCGACTCTCCCTCTGCACCAGCCATGAGCTCCATCAAATTGCTGCGGAAACCCAAGTCTGAATACACTCTCCTCGATTCCTTGATCGATTGCCTGCCAAGTCCATCCACATTCTCTTCTCCAACTCCTCCCGGCCTAAAACCAAATGGTGAGCTTCTCAGCTCAACCGGACGCCCCATTGTCTCGACCATCATACATGGATTATTAAATCCATTCCAGGAATGAAGGGGAACCAATTTACTCAATGTGGTAAACCAATCAACCACCTCTTTCATGGCTGGCCTCCGCTCCCTACAAGACCTCACACATTTAGCTGCAATCAAAGCCAGCTGCTTACGAACAACAGGATCCTTGAGGGGAACAATTCTTGGATCATAAATAGCACCAAGTTTCCCTTTCTTAATAAGAGGAATCGCCCAATCCACAATAGAAGGTGGAGAATGCCCCACATCAATGGCTTTCCTTCCACTAATGATCTCCAACAGAAGAATCCCGAAACTGAACACATCAGTTTTTGTACTCAAATTATCAGGTGTGACATAGCAAGGATCAAGATATCCCATTGTCCCGGCGGGCGGGGTAGATTTAAGTCTATAATCATCATCAGCACCACACCTAAGAGCTAAACCAAAATCACCCAACCTAGCATTAAAATTTCTATCAATCAAAACATTTGCAGACTTAATGTCTCTATGAATAATTGGTGGGTTCTGTGAGTGCAGAGTATCAATGGCCTTTGCAATTTGCAAAGCCATTCTAATTCTCCTACCCCAATTAGGTGGTCTTGAATTAGAGTGCAAAACATCATATAAAGTACCATTACTCATAAATTCAACTACAAGCAATCTATCTTTAGTATCATTAGCAAATCCTAATAAATTTACCAATCTTGGACTCTGAATCTTGGACAAGATCTCAATTTCATTATCAACTTCTTGTCCAATTTCAAGTCCTTTTGATGGTTTTTTGATGGCAACATGGCGGCCCCGAAGAACAGCCTTGTAAACACATCCATGGCTACCTTTGCCAAGCAATTTCTGATCAGAGAAACCATTTGTGGCAGCTTCAAGATCACTGTAATGGAACTGCTGAATCTTTATGGCTTTCTCTTGTTTATGGGTAGAACCATTAGTGGTTCTCGAAGACACCGATTGTGAACAAGAAGGATTAGAAACAGCAATGGCTGATTCTGCCTTGCAAGAAAGATAACCCATTTCAAGATATATGAAACAGAGATAAAAAAACCAACAAAAAAAGAGAATCACGATTTTTATTTGACTATGGAAACAAATGAAACCAAGAAACACCACGAAAAGTGTAAAATTTTGTTTATGGTGTTGAATTTTCTTGATAAGTTAATAAAGAAAGACCAAGAAAAAAAGCAATTGTTATGATGAATTTTTTTGATAAAGAAACAAGAGAATCAAGAGAGGATAAGAAAAAGGGAGTCGTGAAAAGGGTAAAGAGAAGAGAGGAGTAGAGACATTGTTGAGGAGGGTTGAATGGTGTGGAGAAATGGTTGTTAAGAGAAGAGAAGAGACGAGAAGGGAATGAAGTACAACAAAAAATGGGGTGAATTTTAATATGAGCCGAATCAATTAGTCCTCTTCTTTATTTTAGTGAAAATACATAGTTTATATAAAATAAAAATTATTTTTACTAAATAAATTAATAACTCAAATTTATTTTTACTGTATCGAATGTTCAAAATCTACTACTTCAATGAGTTCCTTTGACGTGTGGACTTACCATAAAAGTCCCCAAAAATTAGTTGGGTTGAGTGGAAATGAAGGAGCCCACCAAATTGGAATCCCAATGCTGTTTTTGTGCCATGATACACGCTATAAAATTCTCATTTTTTTAGTCTGAATCTCCAAATACAATAATTCGGATCGGAGCAAGAGATACGACTCTTTTATTACAGGAGTAATTCTCTTTGGACTCGAATCTGAATTCAAGCTTTCATAGAAGAGTTAAATTTTCAATCTAACAAATACCTCGTGCGTACACAGTAAAGTTCTCATCTGTTCTCAACTCCTACAAACAACGTAACTACCCATTTTAACTTCCAAGTTCCAACTAGCAAAAATGAGGTCAAAAGAAAAGGTAAACTGTTCGATTAAAGAAAAAGGGCGATGCTTCTATGTCAAGTCCCACTAACAACGTAATTAACCATTGGTTCAACTTCCTTCCTACGTGAATTCATCGATCAAGGGAATCAATCAGCACACTGAGGGTGCAAAAATTTTTGGTTTCGTAGCGGTGCTAGGAGAGACGTACAAGCCTAGAACTGCTTGTTCACCAGTCTCTAACGAAGACTCCCTGTTCTTGCCTTGTGAGTTAGTCCAACCTCTTGTCTAAAATTTTGTAACAAAAAACTATTGGTTAAACTATTTTCGTCCAAACATACGTGTCGCTTTGAAAATCTCTTTCATTACAGAAAAACCTCTAAATAATTGATTTGCTTTAGTAGATTTTATATTGTTTGAAACTTCAGAACTTTGGTCAAATTCATACTAAGAAAGTAATAAAGCAATAAAAACAAAGAGAGCAGTAAAAATAATGGAACTAAATGTCACCAACATCAAACATAAGTGTATTAAGTAAATTGCATGACCCACGAAGTGTTGGTTGGATTGACAATCCAATCCTCCCATGAAAGCTTGGACTCAGGTTCGAGTCCGAGGAGAGACGCCTTCGTGAGGGAGGAGCTGTGCCTCTCGCTCCGAACCCGGATTAGTCTCGGCCAATGTGTCGAGGATACCGGGGGTTCAGACAAAAAAAAAAGTAAATTGCATGAAAAGGAACACTTATTAGAGGAGTTACGTCAAAATTATCACGAAGCTTAACATCTTTCTTCTCCATTTTCAGTTAATTTGAGTAGATTAACATAGGAAACTAAAGTAACAAAGTAAAGTACAATGCCACACTAGAGAAATAAAAATGCAATATTCAAGTTGGATGTTTTGCGATCGATCCTCATTCCTAGTCTTCATTAGCCTCTTATACTGTTATTCCTCAAGACAGTTTAGGTCATTACTTCGATATATAATCTTGTCCAAGCTGTTAGTTTGTCTACTATTTTATGTCCGAATGGTTTATCCCTTCAACATGTCCCTTTTGAACTTGCTCTTAATAACTCTTTTAACATTGTAAACAAATCAGATTTGTGTACACCTTTACATTTCAAGCAATTCACATTTATCACACTTTTATATTTATCTCACCTTTACTTTTAATGCATTTTTACTTACTGCACCTTTACATTTCACATCGTAGTTGATAAATTTACTTCTAAAGAACTTTTACTTGACACACTATAGGTAGTTCGACTAGGTTTTTCTTAACGTACACAATTACTTTACACACTTTATGTAGTTCAGTAGTTCGGTTAGAATTCATTTAATGCACCTGAAACATTAGTTTAGTTACTTTTCATTTTGCACTAATCACTTTTAGTTTAATTATTTACCACTTTGTTCGTTTTAGTTGTTTATTTGTATCAGTTCGACTCAAAGTCACAAGGTTTCAGACAACACCGAACCCACCATTCAAATTAAGATTTTTCCAAAGCCTCGTATCTTTGAGACAACATGTGTCTTCCGGCGAAAAAGTGGTGCAATAACAAATAACATCAAATTGTGTTGAGATTGATGTCCAGTGTTCTTATTTTTGTTCATATGCGAATATTTTTTTTACAAACACAAGAGAAAGCAGACTTTAAAGTTTATATTCTGTTAGTTTTCTTTTTTAAATACCCATGACTTCAGGAGATCTTTCTCTTGCTTAGGGTTTATGTATATTCCATCCTTAATTAGGTCCATAGGACCACCCTCGACACCAAGTCTCCAACTCACAAACACTCATTTTTTTCTTCGTTTGTTAAGTTTTGGCCCCAGCTTCCCTGGAAAAACAACGATATGGATATGCCAACAGTCTTATAGGTCACTAAATGGTCCTGATGAACCAAAACCTGAAAGCTGAATAATAACTGCAATGAATCCACAAATGACTGCCAAATGTCTGCACCACCTATTGAATTTGATTGTCTCTCAAGTGATGAATAAAGTCCACTCAAATACAACATATAATCATTGTTAAACTAATAATTCCTGCTTATGCGTTGAATGTAAATAAAGTGCTACTTATTTGCTTTTGATTTTCCTTTTTGCTTCGACATAATGTTTGCTATCATGCCACCATATTAAGAAGAAGAAAAAACGGATCATGCAACCGATATTGATAATTACTACATGAGCAAAGGCTAAGAAAAGACCTGTTCACCTTGGCTTAAAGGATGGAACTAGACATGTAAATTGGTTTGAAATTGTCGGTTCTGTCCATAATCGATGGTTTAGTTCAATGGTTTGTGAAACCGGAATCAGAACCGGAGCTAGTCAATTTGGATCGGTTCGGTTCCAGTTCTGTTTTCAGTTCGACGGTTCGACTTCGATTTTTCATTAAAAATAAACCAAACCGTCGGTTCCGACTCGTGAACTGTCAGTTTACTGTTCTATGGTTGATGGAACTGGAACCATAACCAAATATGGCCAGATCCAACAGTTCAATTCTAATCCAATTTTACTTCTAGAACCGACAATTTTAATTCCAGTTTCCCAGTTCTATTATTTTTTTTCCACCCCTAGATGGAACGGCATAAGCAAATGGCTGGTCATGAGTTAGTATTGGAAAGGGTCCATTTGGAGGCAATGATCACCTCAATATTCATTAAAATCTCGATTAATTATTAAGGTAGAGTGCTTAAAAATTCGAGGATTTAGTTTTTTTTTTATATAAATTGAAGTAAAATTTAACTCAATGGAATTTGAAATTTATAACTAAATAATTTATTTGGAGTCTCATATGATGTTTCACAACAAATAAAGCAATCTAGCCCACATCTTTCACTTTCAGAATTGGAGGAGGGCCATTTATAAGACAGAAAACTTAGACTTATAACCATTTTGGAGGTGGTTCATTTATGGCTTAATTATCATTATTTAATTATGCAAAATAAACATCAATATTCACTTAATACTATTGTTTTGTTGTGACTCAATTATGATTTATTATTGTGGAATTGAATTGGCACTTGCAAGTGCTAATTCAGGTATAATTTCATATTTTTGTGATTAAGAAATATCTTGTATGATTGAATCACTTATAATGAAAAAAGATGCATGAAATCTATAAGAAAACATATATCCTTTAAATAAGAGTCAAATCTAAGATGAAAATTTATAAAAACAAATTGATGGAACATGAAGGATTTTAATTAGAAAGAGAGTTTCATTAATTAACTTAAGGTTGGGTGTTAGTTTTCCCCATATAACAAATTTAACTACCATATAACCAGCATTAATCAAACATGACAGATGGGCTTCATAACCGATGTACTAAATGATTCTAATGGTCTAAACCCAATTCAACATAATTCAAATTAACAAGATCAAGTTCCCCAACTGTTATACCCCAACAAAATCATATCTACCACAGACCCTTTAATTTGCAATTTAGTTTCACCATTCCAGTCACTAAATTCTACCTTAACTTCTATAGAATATCACATATAAGTCTTTTGTGTTTCTAAAGTTGCCCCAAAAGTAGACTTGTTTAGTTCAGAATATTTAGAACATCCTCTTAGAGAGTCTATTCTCTTAATTAAGAGATTTAATAGAAGAAATGTATCTACAAGAGACTCTTCAAACTCTCTTATTTTTTAAGAGATGTGAATAGTATCTCTCTTATTTAAGATAGTCAAAAGAGACTCTTTTAACTTAATTTAATATATTTTTTGAAAAACTAAATGTGTATTTAAGCATTCATCTCTTTTTTATTTTTTATTTTATTAATAAAATATTATAAGAGAGGTGTGCAGAGAGTGGTTTAAAGAGTGTTGTTGGAGTGATGTATAATTTTAGAGAGTGGTCAGTTGAAAGAGTGAATAAAATATAATATTTATAAGAAGAATTAAGAGATTGTTGTTGGGGATGCTCTTACATATGAGCTACACTAAAGGATAAGCTGCAGAACTGAAATACAAGTTTGAATATACAAGTTTGAATACAAAGTGAATCTTATCCACAACTAATCGTATCCTTATGAACTGTAAGTGTCAAACTGCAGTGATGAAGCCATGGAGGTAGAGTAGTGGTGGAAGATGTGGAGATGGAGTAATGGGGTGACAAGTTGCAAACTGGTGTGGGTTGATGGCGTTAGTTTTGTAATCAGTTAGGCCATATGTGTATGTGGTGGATAATTAGGAATTAGGGTTATTTTTTTAATGTTTTGTTGATAGAGTCATAAACGTGTCATTAATTGTATCTGGTCAACATATGACACAATTATCTGCTTATATTAAACGTATTAATCGTGTCATAAACATGTCGACAGATTATGATACGAACACGTTTTTTTTTCGCGTGTCATAAACAGATCGACACATTTATGACACAAACAAATTTATACAAAACTCAAACCCTCCTGAGAACGTGTCGTTTCGTGTCGTGTCAAAAATTGACAAATCTAATTCCAAGTGAGTGAATGCTTCTGCAATAGCTCTGCTCATCGTTCTTGCCACTTCTGCGGACATGCCCGGCTTCAGGCCTAGGCTACTATGCTTAGAACCACATAATATTAATGGTCACGCAAAAAATTTATTAATTTTTGGTACGATGATATAATTTGTGAATATATATTTATAAAATGATACGAATGACATAAATTTAATTTTTTAATGTTGGGCAACAAATAATGACATGCTCCAACATTAATTTAATTTTTTAATGTTGGGCAACAAATAATGACATGCTCCAACATTAACTTCTCCTATCAAGAACAAAAATCAAATATCAATTATTCATATCATTTATGCCAAAAATAATACATAACCAAATCAAAACCAACTTTTAAAAAATAGCGTAAAAACTTATGCAATCTCTGAATAATATCCCTGATAATTTTCTGGTCATAGAGTTTCCAATATTCATTTTATCTGTCCCCGATATATTGAAAAATGACTACTGTTAATCATTCTGTTAAATTAAGCTAATGGAAAGGTTGAAATATCA
Organism: Breynia disticha f. nivosa; assembly: GCA_948193385.1. Lineage (NCBI taxonomy): Eukaryota > Viridiplantae > Streptophyta > Magnoliopsida > Malpighiales > Phyllanthaceae > Breynia > Breynia disticha. Next base: position 2,648 of record CANYCX012169461.1, on the reverse strand, counting down.
TTCTTGCCTCTGCCACGGGTGTATAAATGAGAGATCGGTAATTTAAGCAAAAAAATTAGAGGGATCGGTATATTAAGTGAAAGGATTAGATATAGGACCGACAAATTATTTACTTCTCAATCCGTTTTGCTTAATTTAACAGAAGAATTAACGGTAGTCAAGTTTCAATATGTCGGGGAACGGTAAAGTCAATATTGAAAACTCGATGACCAGAAAATTATTAAGAGTATTACTCAAGGATCACATAGGTTTTTACCCAAAAAGAATATTCTTTTGCAAACTACATTCTTTGAAACACGAAAAATCAACAACAAAATTATACATCATTCAAGAATTCTAAAAAAAATAAGAAACGAAAACACATATAATTTTTATCCAATGTACGTTTGATTATAAACAACCATCCGGCGAAAACAACATAGAAATACATTCAACATTTACAACATTCAGGTACATATTTACTTCTGCAAATTAAACAACAAAAAAAATTGAAACAACTGAATTTATATTGATAAATCAAATAATCTTAAAAAGCAACAAAACTAAAACAATATGCGTCTTTTTGTTTTTATTTTTTGTATTCCAAAATGTACAAAATTATATATTTAAAACTATCAAATGAATTAATATATTCGAACAAAAAATAATTAATGTTCCAAAAGACATTTATTTTTTTACTAGACTCAAGCAGACTCATTTAGATACATATATATTACTCTACGCATATAAACTTTTTTGTACACGTTTTTCATATAAACAGTGTAAGACATCGAGACACTGCTATAACATAACAGGAAATGAGATGATGATAAAAGTTTCAGCAACCACAATGTCAATGTAACGAAGACACAGGCAATTGCAACTATGACAACTTAGTTGAGAAAATTTGTACAAATTATTGTATATGACTTATTTATACACATATCATTGCTGACCAACGACGAATTCAGAATGAGCATTACCACAATAAGTATTATGACATGTCTACATCCTGAGATTAATTGTAACATCCTCAGATTCAATTTCAAAACTCAATTCACTACTAGCACCCTTAGATGCAGGGTTCTTATTTTGATTTACCAAACCCTGCCAATAAAGTTACAAAAAAATTAACGAATGAATCTAAGTGTGTCCAAAATATGCACAAAAACCCTGTTAACTGACAATGCATTCTCTCACAAATTATAAATAAAAACACAAAAAACAATAAATCAAAATACATTTAGACACAAAATGTAAACTAAAACACAAAATGTCTTTCTCACAAGTTATGCTATCCCTGAGTAAGACTCTAATAATTTTTTGGTTCTCGAGTTTTTAATATTCACTTTACTGATCCCAACATATTTACATAATAACTGTCATTAATCCTTTTGTTAAATTAAGCTAACGGGAAGGCTGAAATGTCATTATTGCCCTGCCACATATGTATTAATGAGGGACTGGTAAATAAGCAAAATGATTAGAGTGACCGGTAAATTAAACGAAAGAATTACATAGAGGTCTGTAAATTATTTACTTCGTAATTCGTTAGCTTAATTTAACAGAAGGGTTAACGACAATTATTATTTCAATATGTTGAGGACTGGTAAAGTGAATATTGAAAATTCAAGGACCAAAAAATTATTAAGAGTGTTACTCAGGGATCACATAGATTTTTACCCAAAATAGAACATGTTACATCGTTTGAAGCTCTACCGATAATATAAATCGGCATTACTTATTGTTAGATTATTTCTAATCCAAGACCCTATTTTGAGAGCAAGTTTTGTATTACGACAATTTTACACTAAAAAATATGTTTTCTCATAGTTTATTTCCAACGTAAAAACCTATTTTGGGAACTTATCTACGATTGCATTTCACTAAAACCAATAAAATTTCACTTTAATCATTCTTTAATCATTTTTTTTCTCAAGTTTAATTTAGTACACATAATAAAAGCTTAACACTAAATAAATTAAAACATATCTTAATTTCAGAAAAACATGGATATAAATTTTAGAAGAGTGCATAACCTTTAAATAAAACGGTATGCATTAATTAAAAATTACGAATAAAAATACATTATTTTCAAATTTCCTTTATTTCAAGATTCTTTAATTATTTCGAGAAACATTACGGAAACTTCAACAAGAAAACAAAGTCAGGAAAAAAAATAGAGATGAGTTGTAAACTAACTTCTAACGACAATTCATGTTCTAGCATAAAAATCCAAAATATAAAGTAATATTTGTTGCTACCTTAACCACTAATCATTATCTCCTTTGATATTTTTTCCAAATTATTCTGAAATATAGTTTTTTTATTTAAACAAAAGGTTTTTTTTTGGCATTGAAAGTGCTTTGAAGATAAAGAAAGAAATAGGAATAAATCCGTAATATTCAACTATCATGAATTGATTTTGCCTTCACATATCATTATTTATTTAATTAAGTGAAAGCAAAACCAAATCCGTGTCATTAGAATAAGACTAATTAGAAGAATAATTCATGTATATTCTTGAATGAGATTGACTATTTGTGAGAGAAATATGAATGAGAGAATAGTTTGTGTTGGTGTGGAGAGAGAAATTGGCTTGAAGGTGCATTTATAAGCAAGAGAGAGAGAGGGAGAGAGAGAGAGGGAGAGAGAGAGAGAGAGGGGGA
>CANYCX012169443.1:0-21330 GCA_948193385.1 Breynia disticha f. nivosa | reverse complement strand
GCTCAACTAGTAAAGTCGAGGATCCCAGATTTCTTCCTAGCCTTTCAACCTAGGTTCGAATCTGCCCGACGACACTTTGCTGGTGGGCTACCGCCCTGGGCTTCCTTGGTGGTCACACGTTCGGAAGGAGATCCCTTCCCTCTCAGTGTGGTTTCGCGGCGCAAGGCCGCCCGCTGAGTTGGCCTTCTTGCAAGCCCTTCTGGCGGCTCCAACTGCTAGTTGGATCCCCTGATAGGCATTCGCTCACTCAAAATATACAGTAACAACACAATGTGTTCTTTATATGATAACCACTTATGGAACATATATATATACATTATCCACAATGATAACACTGTGTAAGTATATCATTCTTAATCTCACCATTCATGAACAACACTTCACAAAATGCAATTCTCTTAACAATTAAACATAACACATATATAAACATCATATTGTCATAACATATCACAACCTCACAAATAACAAACAAACATACAAGGAAGGTTGCATTCATGCTGCTTACCTGGCAAGCAAATTCCTAACTCTCCAGCCCGCAACACTTCTCTCCGAATTTAACTTCCTATTACACAAGTTATATCTTACATTAATTAATTATGCATAAAATTACACAAAACAATAATTTAACAATGTTCTAATGTTAGTGTCTTTAAAATGATCCCTTTTATCTATCTCACATCTCCTTCTCATTAATGAATTATAACTACCCTTCATTTAATTTCTTTCTTTCCTTATTAGTAACCATCTCCAAATCACTCAATAAACTCCTCGAGTTATAACTCAACATTTCTTACTATCCGATACATAATCTATACTCGATTTTCTTTCGATCCCTTCTCTGACATCCTAAACAATTTTCCTTAAGCACTAACTACTTATACATCCTTAAAGACCCATTGGCCATAAAAACAACCTCAACAGAGCCCGAAGAAGTCAACCCTAACAACCAAAGTTCGAACCGGACCTAGGGTTTCATAACCCAAACTCGTCACTTTACACCTTCTGACTTAAAACACCAATTTCAAGTACCTAACCCATGAATTCACACCAAAATCAAGTACTAATGGTTACTGCACATCTTAACCTTTCCAACAAGCCTTAATTCACTCAAAACAGAGGTAAAATGAATGAAATATCACATCATAAAGTCAAGTTATGTACAAAAACGTGATTCATGATTTTGGTTCGAAAAAAACTTACCAAATCAAGCCCTCAATCAGATTCTACAGCTCCTGATCACCAAGAATCAATGAGATTCGGGTTTAGTTAGGGTTTTCAGAACTTGGTTCGGTTTTTCGAATGGATCAATTGTGTATGGAGAAGATTGGAGAGAGATACGAACAACTTCCATATATATCAGAAATGATGGTTTTACCCTTGGCTCTACTGACTTACTTCCCTTCGTATCTCCTCTTTCCCGGTAATCCTAAACACTTAAAATTTTATTCTTCACCTATTCTCCACTCATGTCACTAATTTATTATTTAAATAATTTCGCAAAAAAATTATATACATTTTCATATGTTTAATTTAAAACATTATTTTTTTTTTCGAAATTACCCTTTTGGTTTTTCCGCCATCCATGTGCGATCTGTAGGACTATTTAATAAAGGTAATGAGTTTAATAACTCATAAATTATAGGCGGTCTCTAGTAAGACACTATGATCATCCTAATTTAAATAGCTGACGAGCGGTGTCAACAGCCCTACTGCAACTCAAATAAATCCCTTGACCTAGTTATCTTGATATAGCATAAGGCATGTCGCTCTCCAAGTATAATTCTCTACATTATACCTATGCACTTTGCTAGATATCCCAAATATATATGACTCGTAGAACATGATCATCTACTAAGTACATACTAGTCTTAATTCATTTCTATTCCCATAGAAACAAGTGACTAGGGACATTTAGAATGTTAATCTCATATCTTCCAGGTTCTATTGTGAAGGCTCTCAAACTTGATACCTCAAGTGCTTAATTAACATTCTTGGATATTTTATCAAACACATACCACATGTCAATACATGATATGATAAAATAATGCCTCATAATTTTATTACTCAATAATAAATGTTACAGACAATGGATTGGGCTAGGGCTTACACTAACAAATACGATATGGTAGTAGATATAATATGGTATTAGTGGTGATTGGATTGGTGATTTATGATTGATCATGGAGAGGAAGTGGAGAGGAAGATTACATATTACAGATTATAGATTATAAATTACTGTTACAAACAAAATCATAGAAATATTATATAGTATTCCTTTAATTATATAAATTGAAATAAGTCACACAAGTAAATGAAAGAATATATTATTATAGAAAAAATATATGATTATGTGATTACAGACAAAAATGATTACTTTCATTGAACTGAGTTTATATGATTGAATTAAAAACATTTCTTATTAAATTATTTACTATTCACTGAGTCTGCAACTCATGCAACTGCGATTTTTGTTTAAGGAGTTAATAGTGAATTGAGCTAGTGTTACAGTGTGACCAGGTGGGTCAGCTTTTACTCTTGCATTTTTTTCTCTCTTCACCAGACATAAGATAGGAGCAGATATGTTAGACATTTGCATGATTGTGTGTTTCAGATTTTATCTATATAATTATGTTTGATGTTAGGTTTGTGGTTTCATGAGATAGTATAGGTTGATGTGTTTGATGCAAATGTTAAGTGCATGTGAATATTGATATTTTTTATGACGATTGATATATTTTGGTATGAATATTGTATAATTATTACATTGATATCAGGTTAATTCCAAGTTGTAATGAGTCAATACAGGTCGTGCTTAAATGACATGTTGGTCATGTTGAATGAACACAAGTCTTGCTGAATCAACACGAGATCATGCCAATGGGAGCGTTGATCAACACGAGCCATGTTCATATCAAATGTAGATAACACAGGTTGTGCTCATGCACTGTTTTACCCGTGCAGCTCAATTAAGTTTCCCTTTTTATAAAAAATCAACCAATGATAAGTTATTAATAGATAAGAGTGGGAACATGAAAAGACAAAAAGAAAGCTTAAATTTATTCACTATTAAATGTAGCAGTATAACTCTAATTAAATATTAATTAATGTAATAAGTATAGGATGTTTTATGTCGAGCCTCCTACTCACACCGCATGCCCGCCACTCGCCAACACCCTCTACCACACGCCATCCACTCTCCGGCAGACCATCCATCTCCTCTCCAGCAGATCACACTTATTTCCGATTGACGTCTGCACTATTTGGTATGTGTGGTTGTGCTCCTATCAAGAAAAAGGATAAACCCTCTATCACGTGTATTTTTTTAGTAGATAAATGTAACACACAGAAAAATTGTTAAAATTAATCTATATAGAAAATAGATTAAAATAGAATTGAATCAGAATGAAAATTGAAAATTGGTGAAAATAGTAGATGAGCACGGTGGGAGCACGACCATGCCAGAGGATGTGCTCATCTTTGTAGAAAATGATCAGAACAATCTCCTGCACGACCAGAATAAAACTCATGCCAAAAAAGCAAAGCACGACCTCGACTGGGCAATTTTTAAATAGAATTGCTGTAACACTGTTTTATTGAACAAACAGAGAGCAAATTTTAGAAAAACGAGAGAAAATGTGAGAGAAGCCCTAAGAAGTTGCTAGAAGTGTGATTAGGCAAGAAGGAAGCTAATTTCTTGTTAATTTCACTGAGGTAAGGCATTTAGACTTATATTTGAGTAGTTTATGAGCTCTATAGGATGAGGAATTCTTTAAAATGATAGAAATGTAGCATCCCGGGAATTTTTCGTCTTAAAATTATAATAAATAAATGTTTAAACATTAAAAGATAAAAAGATTGATCAAACGATGATATAAGGTTGATACAAACTAATCAAAGAAAATTGGAGAAATGCTGAAAAAAGGAAGTACGCGCAGTGGACAGCAAATGACGCATGCTAGGCACGACCACGTGTAGTCACCATTCAACCACACGTGGATTGCTGTTTGCTTAAAATATATAAATCAAACAGCCGCGAATCTCACAAAAACCTTATATACATACCTTTCCTTTCCAGAGCAAAATACCAGCAGGGGAAACTGAGAAAAGAGAGATTTTGATCAGAGGAAGAGGTTTGAGGATTTCTTTTTCCATTAATCATCCAAAGTTCTTAAGGTAAGTAAGGATTAAGTTTACTTAAGGTTGATGTAAAACTTATGAATTGAAGTTTGCTGAATTGTATTGATGTTTTGATTGTTGGAAATGATGGACTGGAATGTAAGAAACTTGGATTGATTGTATGTATGTGCTAGAAAGGAATTGAAGAAGAAAAGAGGATAGAAAAGAGTGAAAACTTAAGGTTTTAGTAAGGTTGACAAAGGGTTTATGCTGGAAATGAATCTTGTTGAACTCATGTGTTTGAATGGACATTGATGCTGGAATCATATGTTATTGAATGATTAGCACTTAAATGACATTATGGAAAGTGAGTTAGATAAGATAATCCTTAAGTGGATGGAATTTGATAAGTAGATTTCATAAGGAAAGGATGAAGAATGGTTGACTTTTAGTTGATAAATGATTGTTTTGGTTCTTTTAAGTTAGGAATGAATGTGTTAATGGTGAGTTAATACCTTGTATGTTATTAATTACATACAGGAAGATCTTGACGACTTTTGAGTGATTTTTGAGTTATGTTAGCTTGTTGCTTTTGATTTGATTTTCGAGGTAAGTGTTCTTACGCTTACAAATTGATTCGTAATTTTATTATTAGGCATTTTCTATATAAATAAGATGGGCCTATAATGATATGCTGAGTTTGCTAGATTCTAGATGAATCATATGACATTGTGATGTTTTGGTTTATGGCTAAAATGAATGAAAAGAATGTAATATGAATTTATGTCTTTAGATGACATATGGTTGATAATGATCATTATAGTTGATTATGAATCATATTGGAAATTTATTGAATGATTTTTTATATGTTTGGACATTATTTGTATGGAAATTATTGATGGATGATTTATAAGCTTAGTTGCTTATGTATTATGTATGATATGTTCTCTGGAACATTGATACGATTCAGTTATGTGATTGATTTGGCATGTTGTTATATTTTCCTTGCTGTTCATATTATGAACTCTACTTGAATTGAATTTGTATGCTTTTTTGGATATATTAACATTTGGTTGATATATGTTTGACTAACATGCTCCAGATGCTTTGTTTGATATTTATAAGAGATTGAGATATATCTGAAAGTATATGATTGCTTTGTTGAGCATGTTTGAGCATACGTGATTGAGATTCTGAGATTGTGATATATGAATGCATTGATCATTCATTGTGTTGCATTTATTGTGTGACACAGATATTGAGATACATGTTGGGCCTGATTATTCTGAGAGAGATCTCGATGCCTGTCTGGGACCGATGATTCCGAGAGAGATCTTGATGTCGCACTAGGTACAATGCCGGTCTGGGAACGAGGGAAAAATGAAAAGAAAAAGAAAAGAATACCCCAGGGCAGTCATCGCATGTGATTGCATCGCATTCACGTGCATTTGAGTCGCATTCATATATAACATCTGTGATTATTGCTTATTGATTTACGAATGCTTTATTGATGATTTGAGATTGGTTTGATATGCGAATGGTTTGATTACATGATAAGGGTTCGAAATGATTTTGATTTGATATTTACAAGATATATGATTTCATATATTAAACTTATGTAAATGTTATATCATTGGATTGTTAATATATGACCTATGTGCGAATGTGAAATATGTGTGAATGGTTATTTGTTTAGAATAGAGGAAGATCATATCTTGTGTTGGAATATTTTTTTCCCTACGCTCATTTAAATGTACGAATCAATTATTGTGTAAGAAGCTTACTGAGCATTGAGAAATACTCAGCCTTTGTTTGTATTGTCTAAATGATGCAAAGGACACAGATAGCTGCCACTGGACTAGAGCTGCAGTGATCTTACTCCAGATAGCTGTTGTCAGAGGTCGAGCTCCATACATATGTTTTTGTGTGCTTCCACTTTTGAGATTGTACATATTTCAACATATTCGTAAATGTTCATATTTTTAGTTTAAAATGTTTTCAAACTTAATTTCCTTTCCGCTATAAACTTTTTATGATAGTGATATTTGGGTCGAGTTTGTTTTATGAAATGAACATTTTACTTTATCTCTCCTCTGTTTTCACTCTAATTTCTTATTATTACTAAAAGAATATGGTTTACCAGGTTAAATGGATTTTAAAAATAAGCTTCACAAGAAAGGAGCTAAATAACATGTGTAAAGGATGTAGTTAAATGAATTTAAGTTAGTTGAACTCTTGAGAATGAGTTATGATGCTTAAATCATGTATAGAATAGAATTATGAGAAATCAATGTTTTGGAAAATAAGAGGAAAACTAAGGGTTTGAATTATGTAAGGCTAAATTTTGAGTTTATAGATATGAAATGATTAGTTGACAGCTTTGTATGATGATTTTCTTTTAGGACGTGATTTACAACCTTTGGATCAGAGTTGAGTCACGCGTCTGACTTTGGAAATTTGTGAGGTAAATGCCATTTACACTTACCACTATTTTTCTTGCATCTGTATGGTTAATCATACATGAGAAATGTGCAAATTTGTTTAAAATGATAATTCAAATGTGTCTAAATAGGATTTGTATGTTCTTTATTGTTATATGGAGTTTTTTGGTTTTGGGCTTTGATGTTAATGATGATATGGGTTTACTTGTGTGACTTGAGTGCATTCTTATATTGTATTGATATGGTTATTGCCTTTGATTGCTGATATGATTTGTGTAAGCATGGATTACTTATGATGCAATTCTATGATATATTTATTTTTATGATGAGGTTAAGTATGATGGCATGATTATGCTTTCACATGAGGAATTACTTATTTTCTTATAAAATAGAATACTTGCAAATGTGCACTTGATGGTGAGGATTGCATATTGTTATGTAAATGTGCTACCATTTGATTATGATCAATGAGTATGCATTTGAGATGAGATTTGACCATAATGAACTACATATAATTCATGTGTTGTATTAAAATTGGTATATGACACGTAGGCATGAAATTCCAAATGAGAGCTTGATGCTGGGCTAGGCCCGATGATGATTCTGAGTGAGAGCTTGATGCCAACTTGGCCGAGGATTTTCTTGGTGAGAGCTCGATATCGAACTGGGCCTGGAGAAAAAGAAACTAAGAAAAGCAAACCCCAGGGCATATCCCATGTGAATTTCATTAGATCTCATTTCCAATCCATAATGCATTCATACTTGATGTTGATGAAATGGAAAGTGTATGGAAACATGCTAAGTTGTATTGCTCACTTTTGTGTTAATTGTAATGGTGTGTGATAAGAAAATTACTATGTACGAGTGAGTATATATGTTATGGAAATATGACTTGTGTGGAATGATTATATTTGCAAGTAAGGTTGATGGATGATGTGTTAAAATGGAATGGTATTGTTGTGTTTTACTGTATATGTAACATCCCGAGAATTTTTTGTCTTAAAATGATGAAAAATAAATGATTAAACATTAGTATATAAAGGTTGATCAAAGTTTGATATAAGGGTGACATGGAATAACCAAGAAAAAAGACAAAAGTGGCAAAAAATGCATAGGAACGACTTTGGAAATAGACAGAACCCATTCCATGAGCCATTCCCATATAAATGGGGATGCAAGAAGGTGTGAACGGCCACCAGAACGGCCTGCGACCGATCCAAAGGCCTTTCGGATGGTCCGAACTTCGAATTTAAAGGGTTTTAACTATTCAGAATGAGTTAAAAACCTAAGTTACGACCTCTCTCATCCCAAACCCTTTCCAAATCATTCTCAAACATTTCTAACACCAAAAGGCTTGAATTTTATACCTAGAAACTCATAGATTTCATACGGGAATGTAATCTAGACGAATTCTAAATTGAGAATTGAGGGTTTACTTAAGGTTTGATGATTCTATATTGAGAATTACTGTAAGTATGGTTAGGTAACATTGTTTATACAATTAATTTCGTACAGGAGGATCTGTAGTTGAGCGGAGTTTGAGTCAGGGTTACAGTGCTATTTTGCTTATATTTGAAGTAAGTATTTTATGCTTACTAATTTGATCGTAAGTGTTCTAAGCTTACGTATAAGTGTTCTTTCGCTTACTATATTGGTTCGTAAACCTATTCTTTAAGCTTAGTTAAATGTAACACTATATGGCCTATCACGATCTATTGAGATTGCTAGATTTAGACGAATCAATATTAAAAATATTATGATTGCTAAATGTTGACATATAGTTGATATGATACCTCTGTGGTATATGCTCATTGTGACGCCAATTTTACAAAGTTCATTTTTGAATAAAGACGAGTTTGAGCACTATTTTTTTTCTTTTTAAAACATAATTTGTAGGAGAGATAAAATGAAGACACAATTTTCCTAAACATAAAATACAAGTTATACATCAAATATAGTTTAGGAATGCAGAAGCCGTGGAAATCATTTAGTATGATAACTTTTTAAAACCCCATCAATACTAAGGTATGTATAGATACACAAATATACACACAACCAAAACAACAGGGAGCCCGACCTTCAGTACCGCACTGCTAGGCCCACCGATCATATAGTCCCGTCCCCCGTAACTGTCACTCTCCACATAAATCAATAGAAAACACGGGCAAGTATACAAAGTATACTCTATGAGTGATTCCGTAGTGTTATTAAAGCTGGAGTGCAGGGGAGTCCTCGGCCTTCCCAGCCTATCCTCCCTAATGGCTCACCGTAGCCATGCCACAACAAGTTCCTATGTGTTTTATTCTTTTATTTCATGTGTTTATTCGCTAAGGAATTCCTCCTCAGTCATTAGGATACTTTAGATAATTATTAGAACATTATTTGGGACAAATTAGTTTGAATAACATATGTCAATCAATAAATAACGTAGGTTTAAGACATCCTAACGAATGTTATTCTTCGTTAGAATTCCAAAATTTGAATAACATATGTCAATCAATAAATAACGTATGTTTGATGGTATTAACGTACGTTATTGAACATAATAACGTACATTAATCTCCTTCAGAGGCATTTTGCCCAAAATCCGAGTTGTATATCATGCATACACACTTTACTCTTCACTTAGCATATCAAATAGACTTCCAACACTTGTACACTTACCTATACACTCAAACACAACCATTATTTATTTAATACATGATTATCATCAACATTAAACCATCATTCCACCATTCAATCATTCAACACATATGATCATTCACACTTCAAGCATCCCAACCTACTAACCTCTTAATAAACCACTTTATATCTCTTGAACCCACATATAACATTGTTGAAACATCAACTCAAATCCAACACAATCAATTACATGTTCAACATGCATTTATCATTTCCTTTCTATTATCATTGTCAATCTCTCATAAGTGCTCTCTCAAGCCAAACCAAAAAACATACCTAACTTACATAATCGCACAACAACACATTCACATACAACTCACATATCTTATATCATAGACAACTCCTCAATGTACCTCGACAAAATCAAGCCATACAAGTGTCCACATCCAATCAACATAACACATATCATCAGTCCTAATTGATCATACAATTCAAGCAAATTTACAAATAACCAAGCAATATTTATCCATTCAAATAATTCATTCAATAACATTCATATCTTGTTTCAAGTACAAGCCATTCATAAACTCATATAAGAGTCCATATCATTCAATCATAATTTATGCTCATATCACAACCGAACACATACGCATTCACTTTCCATGCAAGTCAATAACAAGATGCATAATGAATGTAAATGCAATGCGAATGCATTGTCCACTCATATGTACCCCGGTGTCTAAAATCATCGGGTTTAGCCCGACATCAAATGATCGATCTCTCACTCGGCATCAAATCATCAGGACTGGCTCAAAACTAATTCACATTTAGCCTAAACCCCCATTTTTCTCCCAATCAGGCTAATCCCCCATTTATCACAATCCATCGGGCCTTGCTCGGCATAAACATAACACTAAGAGGCAAGCTCTTGTGTTCTCACACATTTGGGATAATCCCTCATTTTATCACATGTGAGGTTTAAGCTCCTTTTCTCGATGCATGAACATGCACATGTCCATTCCAACACAATCTAATATGTATGAATGCAAATCCATGCATTTCATCTTAAATTTCTCATAAAACATGCACATAAATGTTCCACAATAATATCTCAATTTGCAACATGTTCATAATGGCCAACTCGTGGCATCATCCAACATATACCAACTATAACTCAAGAGAGTTCATCAATTAATCAATAAGGAACATCCATATCGTGCATATGACAAGTGAACATGAATCATACCATTATTTAATCACATATGATACATACCATACCATTCATTTTGTTCAAGCCAAAACAACAATTCGTTACTTTGTCAAACTCACAATGTTCCCTTAGGCCATATTCACATACAAGCCAAACATATAACACCATAGTCATCAAACAAAACTTATACCACACAAGGCATTTTATAAGCCATTCACTCATACATACTAACCATACTTTTCAACTTACCATGTTCAATTTCATCATAAGCTTTATACTTATGTTCATACATCATATTCACACAATACATAGTTATAAGCTTCACATCCCATTCATTAATTCATATTCACAACACTTTGCAACATAATAACCATAACTCACCAAGTCCAAACAAACCATATTCAATTCAAAGGTCCTCATCAAGCACAAACAAGTCAAATCTTACTTTTATCATATTTTCTGCGACCTTTTAACAAGAACATAATTACTCACAATTGGTTTAACCACACATAGGCAAACATTCCGTAGTAAGCGTCATAAAACACTTACCTCGCGATCCCACATACTCGACTCGGCAAAAACCTCCGATTCAGGTTCCGTTTGTCACCTCGTATACAAAATGTATCACATTCCATGTCATAAACATTGTTCTACACTTAATTTCTGATTTATCTAACAATTTCCTCTCAATCCCAAAATTTCTCCATAAACCCTAATTCCTTAAATATCATCAAATGTTATGTTTTAAGGTTAAATGTTTATGGAATCATGAACTACAATAAAAATGCATTAGAACCTTACCAAATGCATCTATTTTCCATCACATTTCATTCATGAATCGTGAATTCTGACCTCTTTCCCAAAACTTAAAACCCTAGGCTGAGGAGGGATGGATTTGAGGCTTCATTCGTTATTCATCTGCTGCTAACATGATGTTTGTTGGTAGGTTTGATGTTTGGAAGCGCTTAGGAATGGTGTATGGTTATTGGGAGAGAGTTTGACAGGTTTGGGGTTGTTTTTATCCCGAATGTGGACTGAGTTGTGTGCGGCCCGGAACCCAGATAATCTTGTGTGGATTTGCATTAACATTTCACATCATATATTTACATTCATATATGTAAGATTCTGAAAAAAATAGTCGCGAACGGTCTGGAAAACGCTATGGGAAAACCGTTTGGCAAACCGTTCGACATCGCGAAAAATTCAGTATAGACGGAACGGCCTGGAAAACGGTATTGGCAAAACCGTTTGGCAAACCGTTTGACAAAATGGGTAAGTCTGAGTGGATCGAACGGTATGGGAAACAGTTTGAGTAAATTGTTCGGGAAACCGTTCGGTTCGGTCAGATTTTATATTTAATCGACTTACAGCCTTATAAACCGAGGAAAACCATTTTAATTCCTTCTCAAACATTCTCTGAAACCACAAGAACATATCCTAAAGTCTCCTAACTCATTCCTCTTCCTAAAAACATAAATCTTGCAAAGATTTATCCTAAATAGCAAGGTATGATGATAGAAGTATATGTATATGGTTGATTTTAAGTTGATGGATTGGTTTTACTGAGTTTTATGGTTGATTTTGATAAATTCTTTGCTGGGATTACTGATTATTAGTGTTATGAAATTGGAATAGGAGTATTGTTGGGAATGATTTTATGTTGAAATTTGATGGAAACGAGGCATAAACCTAAGGTTTATATTAGGTTGACATATAGTTGATTATGATTTCGAAAGGATGTTTTAATGATTCTAAAGCTAGAATCAATACTTGAACTGGTTAGTAATGTATCATATATGGTTATTTTCATACAGTATGATCTGTATGACGGCTAGGTGATTTTAGAGCCAGTGTTTGATATTTTTTTTAGCTTATTTTTTAGGTAAGTGTTCTTACGCTTACTGAACTGGTTCGTAATTTATTTGAAATTACATTGATTAATCAAATTGAAGATAGGTGCCTATAATGGATTGTTGAGTTGTTAGACAATTTTAGTGAATAAGGATGTATTGATATGTTTTGATTGATATGGATTGAATACATGTGTGGTCATTATTGCTCTGTGTGAGCTATATTTAATACGATTTTGAATGATTTTTAAATTGATTTCATTCATACCTTGGAATATCATAAGTCTTTGTGACACTAGCCTGCGTGGCATTTGATATTTCCTTTAAGGATTTACCTGTGTGGATCTATTGACTTAGCTGTGTGTTGTCTAAAATAAAATCTAGTATCTCTCCTGTGTGGTATAGAGATATTATTTGAGGACTGAGCTGTGTGCAGTCCATATTATACCAGATACCTAGGTCATTGTTATCATCATCCTGTGTGGAATTCATTATCATTGACATATCATTCCATAGATTGCATCTATGTCATATTGTGAGATCTGTGTGATCTGATTGGTTGTATGCTACGTTTATACCTGTGTGGATTATTTTGTTTTGTCTGGCATGCGGGGATGCCTATGGATAAGATAGATGCGCACGTCCTTGTGCTATTTTATGTTTTTGCCTGCACATCATTTACATTAAACCTAAGAATACTTACTGAGTATTGTTTATACTCACCCCGATATTGTTTTTTTAAATTATTGTGCAGATCGTAGGTAGCTGCCTATCACTAGACCCCAGAGTTGATCGGTATATTCTTTGAGCTTACGTCAGAGGTCGAGCTTCATATTTTATTTTTGAGATTTTGCTATTGTACATTTTTGTACATGTTTGTAAATGTTGACCTTCTGAGTTTAAAATGTTTTCAAACTTCTTTCAGTTTTTGCTGTAAAATATTTTCAAATTATTAATGTTTTTGGCTTGAGGTTATAAAATGAAGATTTGATCTTCTCTCTTCTCTAATTTCCTTTGGATATTATTATTATTATTAAAGAATATTGTTTATCAGGTATTAATATTTTATAAAAATGAGCTTCACAATATATGTATAATATTATGATTCTGATCCTATCTGGATGTTATGTTGTATAAGTATAATCTATGTGATTGATCCTATGTGGACAATTGAGCCTGTGTGGTTCGTAATTACTAAGTATAATTCTATGTGGATGTTCATTTATGTTATCTTGATATTGTTGTGTGCGATATGAACATTTGTGTGAACTTATGATTCTAACAATAATCCTGTGTGAATTGTTCATCAGTGTGTTGTTTTATATTTGTGTGATATGTTTGTACTATCATAATAGAATGCCATAGGGAGAAGATAGATGGGCACGCCCTCGTGCTTATTTATATTTTTCTCTTGCACATCATTTACTTTATAAGAAGCTAAGAATCCTTAATGAGTATATTTTATACTCACCCCCGTTTATTCTTTAAAAGATTGTGCATATCGTAGGTAGCTACTGTAGCTGTACGACAGAGGCGATCAGCGTTTCCAGAGCTTACATCAAAGGTCGAGCTCCAGAGTTCATTTTTTAGATTTTAATTTTTACATATTGTACATTTTTGTATACATGCAGGATTTGAGTTTGAATGTTTTCAAACTATTTCCTTCTGTTTGTGTTTGATAATTGAAATGAAAATAGTTTGGGCCGAGTTTTATATAAGAGTTATGGTTTGGCGTTGATGAACTTATTTGTGCAGTGTGTGCCTTAAAAATTAAAGTAAGATATACGTTTTCATAGGTTAGCACGACCGTTGAGCTGATCAGCAC
Organism: Breynia disticha f. nivosa; assembly: GCA_948193385.1. NCBI lineage: Eukaryota > Viridiplantae > Streptophyta > Magnoliopsida > Malpighiales > Phyllanthaceae > Breynia > Breynia disticha. Next base: position 7,266 of record CANYCX012169443.1, on the reverse strand, counting down.
GACTTCATGCTTTGCTCATTTAAAACCACAAGCTCGTTCCAAAGACCTGTTCTTCAGAGATGATGAGCACGACCTTCACGCTTAACATGGCACGACCATGCTTCCTGGGAAACATGTTGTACCATTTTGAAAGAGCATTGAAGAACAGATTTGAATAGGAATTAAATGGGCATGATTAACCTATTCCATAATGTACATAAATAGTAATAATAAACGATTACTTATTGATAATTGTAATTTTGCAGAACGTTGAGATAGCTGCCAGACTCTGATACTTACAGTGGATCAGGAGCATATCGATACGAGTTTTCGAGGTCTTGGCTCTTAGATTTTCAGATTTTGGATTTGTGTTTCCCACATACTTTGTACATATTCTTTACATTCATTTTAGTTTGTTTTCGAACTATATTACAACTTCTTCATACTTACTTTTAATTGTACATAAATGTTGGGCCATAGTTTTCTAATGAATGCATGTGTTATTATTATCTTATTATTTGTTTTGATTATAATATCATTTAATAGTATAAATTATTGGAAAATAAGATTTCCAAAAATAGGTCTTACCTTTAGTGGTATCAGAGCACAGATTAGATTCCATACTGACTATGTCAAAATTGTTTTCATTTCCATCATGCTTTTGCAAAACTAAAGGATTTGAACTTGTGATTTATTTAAGATGGAGCCTATTGAAAATGTATCGCACGATGACACAGCTGAGTTGAAAGAGTGAATGCAGGGGCAGGGATCTGCTTTAGCTCCTAATGAGTAGCCTTCACAATCTAATGTACCACCTTATGATCCAGCTTAAGCTCCTTTTTTGGGAGATGATGCAGAAAATGATGCGAGGACATAGGGCATTTGGGAGTGAGTAGGGGTTGAATATAGAATGTAATTTCAGGAAGTAAGAAAGCAGGATGCTAAAACCTTTGACGGTACTACTGGTCCTGCGGAGGCAGAGGATTGGCTCAGACAGACCGAACGAATCCCAACTCGTATGTAATGTACTCCAGATGGCATGTCCTATGCTCGAAGTCGTGTTGACTAGGATGACATGAGCTAACGAACTGAAGCCTCTATGTTATTCAAAAAACAGAGCAAACTGAGGAAAAAGAGCAGCTGCAGACCCTAGTTACGTGAAGGAGATTGATTCTAGCAAGGAACAACATGATTTCTTGCAAATTCAGAGTGAAAGTTAATAAGGTAAGTTGATAATCTCACTTTTGATTTAATATATGAAAAGTGAGAATGAAAAGGTTAATGTGATGCTGAGTTAAGATTCAATTGAGTAGGAAGAAAGTGTTAGTTATTTGATTTGTAGGTAATTACACTTCTCCTAATGAGTTAGCTTATGCGACATCATGATTAAACGAAGTAAAGGAAGTTGGTTAGTTTGGAAAGGTTATGGGAATTGGTTTGTATTGGAATAAAACTTTATTGAATGTTTATTAAGTATGAAATTAGTAAGGATATGTGTATTTAATAGCTTTAAATGGTTAATTTCATATAACAGGATATGTACGACGTTTGGATCAAAGTTGTGCCCAGAGCTTACTTCGTATATTATCGAGGTAAGTGGGCTGTGCTAAAGGTTAGTAAGAGTTTTCGTAAGGGTTTTGTAAGTGTTCTTACGATTCTGTTTTCATTTATATGTTTAATTCATACTGGTTAGAATGTAAATATGTGAAACTAAATGATCTTAGGATCATATCTTACTTGCTTTTTGCTTTATGATCTGTGTGATCATTGTTTTTTCTGTGTGGAATATGATATTACTTCGTGTGACATGATTACATGTTTCTATGTTTATTTGCTGTGTGCTACAAAAGATTCAATGAAAAAATGATATGATGTTGTGTTCGATTATATGAATGTCATCTATACATTCACATGTGTTGCATGTCATTTGTGTGATACGATGCTTGTGTGGCTATGATTCTTGTGTGGATAAAGGATGTGTTGTGTGTTGTCCATATTTACGAGTTATATGCTCAAAGTTATGTGCTCAGGCTATGTGTCATTCCTCTGTTGTGTGCGATGGAGGATTTTCACTATTATGTGCTATGATGATCAAATACCCAGAGGCATCCTGTGTAGATTTACATTTGGCATTTCATACATTTACATTTATCTATGTATAATGCCATGTTATGGATATCTATGTGATATAGAACCTATGTGGTTTGTGGTTGCTGTATGTTATCCTATGTGGATATTGATGTGTGATCATGATATTACTGTGTGCTATATTGATGTTCTGTGTGAACAGTTGTTGTGTTCGTGAGATGGAATTGGTATTTAAATGGTTATGTGATAGATGCTTTGTACTTTACATACCATATTTAGGATTATGATGTGTTATGTGTTAGAATGAATGTAATTATGCATGAATTTATCAAAGAAATGGCCTATATAAACGATGGAACAAAGGTATAAATTGTTGTGTGCTAACTTACCTTAAAACAGAAAACAAATGGGCATTTCCAAAGCTCAGCACGCCCTCGTGCTTACCAGCACGACATCGTGCTGTAGGCCAATTTGATCTTGTGTTGCTAGATTATCTGGAAAACGATGTGAGCACGACATCATGCTCAACAAGGCACGAGTCGTGTTGTTTGTAAATGGTGAGATTGAGCGCGACACGTGTTCAAAAAGGCACGACATGATGATTGGAAGTTGTACATGAGCACAACCCCATGTTCATCAGCACGACCCCTGTACTGTTACAAAATTTCCTTGCACTTTATTTTATTACAATCTGATTATCACTTAGTGAGTATATTTTTATGCTCACCCCTTTTGATCGTTTAAATGATGTGCAGATCGTAGGTAGCTCCTTTCCAGACGAGGTCTTTACTTTAATCAGAGGCGTTGATTTGATATGACTGAGATCTAGCTCTGGAGATCAGTTTTGATAATTTGACTTGTACATTTGTATATACAGGTTTGTCTTTGTTTGACTGTTTCAAACAAAACTTGCTTTCGCTTGTGTTTTGATGTTTTGTATGTAAATGTTTGGGCCGAGTTTTAAATAAAACGTGTATAGATTTTCTCTCTCATCATTTGAAAGATTTGATTTTATATCATTTCTTTTATTATATATTTGAAACTGGAAAATATGTTTAAAATTTGAGCTACACATATTTTGCTAGAGATTGTTCAAAGAGGAGAGAGTCACAAGAAGGTAGTGTCTCTAGAAAGAGTAGTGTGTGAGATAACAAAGCAACTACATTGACTGGTGCTAGTTAAGGGAGAGGTGGGCGAGACATAGGTACTACCTCGAGAGTAGGAGTAGCCTTTAAAGGTGGAGCAGCTTCATAAGTTGGGACAGCACCTCAGACCTGAGTTTTTTCTATGACTAGAGATGAGGCTACAAATAATCCAGAGTTCATCACTGCTATAGTTTCTATCTTTACATATAAGACCTTAGTGTTGATTGATCTGGGTTCTACTTATTCTTTTATGACTGAGACTGTGGTAGAGTAGATAAGGTTAATGTAGAGTGTTTGGGGGTATGTAGTCGCTGTTTCTATGTCAATAGGGGGGACAGTGATGGTTAGACATATACTGAGGAATTGTGAGTTAAAGATTGGCGAGCTAAAATATCTGGCAGATTTGATTGTTTTGAAAATGGAAGATTTTAATATTATCCTAGGGATGGATTGACTATCCAAAAATACAGCAATGGTTTACTGCTATGCAAAATAAGTGTTGGTAGAGGTTGAGGGTGAGAGGAAGGTCCTTTTAGTCGGTGAACAGAAAGTGATACCTTTCTGTTTGAGTTCAGCGACCATTGTTGCTAAACTGATGAGAGATGGATGCGAAGCTTTTTTAGCTTATGTAACGGATTTGAACAAACCAAAGTTAGAGGTGAAGGACGTAGAGACAGCAAGGGATTTTCCTGAATTATTTCCTGAGGAGTTACCAGGATTGCCACCACAATGAGAGGCTAATTTTAGGATTGAGATAGTACCATGGCAGTTCCAGTATCTATATCACCATGCAAAATGGTAGTTGTAGAGTTGCAGGAGCTGAAGAAACAACTAGAGGAGCTGTTGGAGAAAGGATTCATCAGACCTAGTGTATCACCTTGGGACGCACCAGTGTTGTTTTTGAGAAAGAAAGACTGAAGTGTGTGATTGTGCATTGATTATAGTTAGTTGAATAAGGTGAAAGTGAAGAGCAAGTATCCATTCCATAGATAGATGATCTAATTGATCAGTTAAGAGAAGCAACTGTGTTTTCTAAAATTGACTTGATATCTAGATATTAGTAGCAAAGGGTAGAGGAGATTTTATATTGAAGACGAAAGTTAGGACTCGATATGGTCACTTTAAGTTTACAATCATGCCATTCGAGTTGACTAACTCGCTAGCAGCTTTATGGCTTTGATGAACAAGTTATTTCAGTCGTACTTAGACCAGTTCATAGTGGTTTTTATTAACGATGTTCTGGTTTATTCGAGAGATAGAAAAGAACACGAGGAACATCTCTAAATCGTACTGGATTTGTTGAAATCAAAAGAGTTCTATGCTAAGTTCAACAAATGTGAGTTCGGGATGGCAGAAGTGGTTTTTCTTAGGCCACGTAATTTCAGCAGAGGCTGTTAAACCAGGTTGAAGCAAAATCACAGCAGTATAGGAATGGGAAGCTCCTAAAAATATGATAGAGATGTAGAGTTGCTTACGTCTACTAGGTTATTAGAGGATACATATCAAGGATTTCTCGAGATTGGCTAGACCTATGACTACTTTATTGAAGAAGAATTGTCCTTTTATTTAGGATGAAATGCTTCAAAATAGTTTTCAAGAGCTAAAGAAGAGGTTGGTAGAAGCTCTAGTTTTGATGTTACTAACCCAGGAAGGTGGATTTATGGTTTATACAGATGCGTCTGGACCAGGGTTAGGTGGAGTTCTGATGCAGAATGGCCGAGTGATTTCTTATACCTCACAACAGTTGCGACCGCACGAGGTTAACTATCCTATTCATAATTTGGAGTTAGCTGCGATTATTCATGCTTTAAAGGTCTGGAGACAATACTTGTACGAAGAGACATTTTAGATCTTTACGGATCATATGAGTCTTAAGTACATTACTGAACAACGAAAGTTGAATTTGAGGCAAAGATGGTGGATTGAGCTGTTAAAAGATTATGATTGCATTATTCAGTATCATCTGAAAAAAGGCGAATGTAGCCGCCGATGTTTTGGACAGAAAGGAAAACATATGAGCATTATGTTACATACAATGCAGAGTCTTTATTTGCATTACGAGAGCTCAGAGTGTAGTTAGATTTGACAGCTGAATGATAGAAAGAAGATGAGCACTTGATGCAAATTAAGAAGAAAGTTGAAAAGGGAAAGTGAATATAGCTCATAGGTTAGATGATGCAGGTGTGTTATACTATAGGGGACGATTGTGCATTCCAGATATAGCTGATTTGAAGGAAAGTTTAATGATTGAAGCACATTCTTCACTGTATTAAATACATCCTGAAAGTACTAAAATGTATCGGGATATGCGACATTTGTACTGGTGGGTGAATATGAAACGAGAGATAGTAGACTTCATAGCTAGATGTTTACCTTATCAGCAAATCAAGGAAGAAGATCAAGCTGCAGCCAAAAAGTTGAGACTGTCAGACATTCAGGAGTGGAAATGAGAGAAGATCACTATGGATTTTATTGTAGTATTACCAGGGACGTTTAGACGTCACAATGATGTTTGGATTATTATGGACAAGTTGACTGAATTGGCACATTTATTAGCTATAAGACAGGATGATACCTAAGACAAACTTAAAAGTTTGTATGCTGTAGAGATAGTGAGATTACATGGAGTTCCTTTATCTATTATGACTGATCGTGATCCACAGTCCACATTGCGATGTTCGAGGAGTCTACAAGATGCGATTTGTACAATGTTGAGATTTAGTACTGCATTTCATCCTCAGACTAATTGATAGTCTGAGAGAATGATTTTGAAAGTAAAGGATATGATGAGAGTGTGTGTTTTAGAGTTTGGAGGTAATTGGGACAATCATTTTCCATTGATCGAGTTTCCATGCAATAATAGTTATCATTCGAACATTGGGATGACACCTTACGAGGCTTTGTATAGGAGATGATGCTGGATTCCAGCGTATTGGGATGTTGAGAGTTTGTGACAAATAGAGGGACTAGAGTTGGTTCAGCAAACTCTCAAGAAAGTTAATGTTGTGAAGATATGTATGCGAGCGACTTAGTACTGATAAAAAAGCTATTTTGATAGACATCAATGGGAGATAGTAAATGAGGTTAAAGATAGAGTTTTTTCTTATGGTTTCGCCTTGTAGAGGCATGATCAAATTTAGGAGGAGAGGTAAGTTGAGTTCGAGGTATATCAGACCATACAAGATTGTCAAGAGAGTGGGACCACTTGGCCTAACTTCAGTTACTAGAGGAGTAGTCCTGACTTCACAATGTTTTTCACGTATCTATGTTGAGAAGGTACTGGTCTTATTCGAGTCACGTTCTTAGGGCACCAGAGTTGGTGATTTCACAGGATTTATCTTGCGAGGAGGAGCCTGTTGAGATTTGGATAGACAGGTTAGATTGTTATAGAACCAGGAGACTCCTATGGTACAGGTAAAATGGAATTTTCAATCAACTAAGGAAGTTACTTGGGATGTGGAGAGCGATATGCGAGAACATTATCCATATCTATTTTCATAGTCAGAGGCTTGATGAGATTTGAGGTGAGTTTGATTCTTACTACAAATGTTTTTGTTTTAGTAAGTTAAGTGTTAAGTGTAAGTGTTTACACTTAAGGTATACTTAAGTGTGGAATTCATATCGAATTCAGCCAATTCAAATTTTTGGGACAAAGTTTCCTAAGGTGGGAGAACAATAACGCCCCAAAAATTGTTAGAATTAGTCTATACAGAAAATAGATTAAATCAGAATTTAATCAAAATGAAAATGGTAAGTTGGTGAAAATGGTAGATCAGCACGGGCGGGAGCACGACCGTGCCAAAGGGTGTGCTCATCTTTATTGGAAATGATCAAAATGATCTCGCGCACGACCAGAATAAAACTCCTGGCAGAAAATGTAACGCCCCCGTATTTATACTTGTACGAAAAGACATTTCAAATCACAAATCAGATTTTCAAATCACATAGAAATTGAAAATCATTGGCACAGTCCGCAGAGAATTTAATCCCTGCTCTGATACCACTAAATGTGGAACCTGTTTTTAAATACTTGTTTTCCTGATAAATCATATAA